>JBAMJV010013242.1:0-27168 GCA_037951105.1 Echinarachnius parma
CACACATCCCTTGTCAGGCCTATTCAACTCTCAGGGGGGGAAAAATGGGGTGGGGTGCCCCCCGTAACCAGATATTAAACACCCAAAATAAACCACGTGTTTCCAATACATCATACAAAATCATGAAAAAATATAAACAACAGGATCAGGTGGAAATAAAAGCAACAAGAGAAAAGAGAGGGAGTACACATAGAAGCTCGGAGAGATAGAGAGAACAGAATATTCAGAGAGTTGATGGATAGTCGGGAAGGACTTAGAAAATAGATGCAGAAAGGCAGAGCAGAGAAAAGAAATACAAACAAAGGAATGAAACGAAAAGGAACCAAAAGACATACATCAATAACATTATTTGTCACCAAATATTGACAAAATCATTTATCACCAATTACTATCAATTCAATTAATCAATGTATGTATATGACTCCGTAATATCGCACATTCCTACAATTTAGGAATGTAGAGGAGAAAAGACAAAATCTCTACTCAAGGCATGCAATATTGCAAGCAACCTATACAAATTTCACCAGAAGGAATCGAAGGAGGAAAAGGGGGACGGGTCAGAATGAGAGAGGGAAAGAGAGAAGAGGGGATGGGTATACAGAATTGTAGTATAGAAGGTTGAGGGAGGGAGAAAAACAAAACAAAAGCTACCGCTTGATTACACGAGGATTTATAACCTTCAACCTCAACATGAATAAAATGAGAACTTGTGCAGGAGTTGGACTATAATGTACACACCTACCTGGCAACTCAAAAACAAAGGTTACCGTCATGAGGTCCAAAGTAAAATAGGTCAATTCCTACAAATGTACATCACAATACATTACGTATGATAAACACTTAAATACTTCCACCAAAGTAGCATCTTGCAAAGGGAAAATCGTCATTGAAGGAGTAAATGAAACAAAGGTAAAATAAAGACTAAGGGGGTGGGGGGGGGGGAAATATTTAAAACCATTTTCCAAAACTTGAGTTAACATCAAACATCAATTACATCTCCTTTTTCAACCGAAAATGTTGACTCCTAACGAAAATCTAAACAACAAATTAACCACTACGTTTATAAACAATTACTTCTTGTTTTGTTTCTGTGGGACTATCAAATTCAAAAATAATTATTAATAAAACAATCGTTCCATTTGTCACATTTATGATCCTTTGTTTCTCCTTGCAAACCGTGAGCATACTGTAAATAAAATCAAAGCGGCCTGGTAAATACCAGCAAAGGCGCCTTTAGAGAGGTGCAGGGGCTAAAATCTAGCGCAAAAGCTTCAAAAAACATCAAAAGACAACGTCCTTGTCTTAAACATCGGCACTTTTCCCTACTAAATCACACAACATCGATTCACCCCGGCCGAAGTGAAACGATGTTAAGCCCCAAATAGGCTAGTGTACAATAATCGAGGAATCCAAATCGCAATTTGTCCTATTTTCCTCTTTATTCATCAACTGTTACAAGCCAAAGAGGCAACTTCAGAACCCATAAATGTGACAGAAATGTACATGTAACACCATCAATTATCTAATCGAATAAGCTACATTTAACTTGATCCCTTTTTATTTCAATATTTACTCAAAACCCTATAACGACCAATTATTAACCCCGTTTGCTTACGGGAACCGGGTGGTGGGTTATGTACAAAGTCTATGGGAATTCAGAATCTCGAAGGAACGGGTTTAAAAATAAACGTAGATATTATTGATCATAAAACAGAACATGAGGCAAATCTAAAGCTTGTGCCCGACATTTCTATCGGCAAAGGCGCAGTTTTTCTGATACGCAGGACAAATATTAGAATGACTAGAGTTACATGCCTCAAAATCGTTTATATCTTCTTTTATTGGCCCGATGTTAACTTCTCAAATCAGTACGTACATGCGGCACACATCACAAGTAGACTAGTACTAGGACAATTACATAGGCCCGCTCCTCTAACACTGTATCCTCTTCCCTTCGATACGTCGCCTTCAAGTGGCGTCCACGGTGCCGCGCCTGTCTCCATTGACGCGCCGATCCACCTCGCACACTCCTTTTTCCCTGCTAGCGCGAGCATTCATCAACATAGGCGCCGCTGTCATCGAGATCCGCGAAGTCGGGGACCAGGAGGCGCTATCCTCGTGTATGTCTTTCTCAGTGAGCTGCATGCATGTATTCGGGACCATGGAGCTTGCCGTGCATGTACGGCATTTCCATTCAATCAATTTAAACCAAAAAGCAATTCCCTCTTGCAATAGACACCTTTTTCATAAAACACACTGCCCTATCTATTAAAGGGGTGTGGTCGATTTTCTTTTTAAAATACTTAGTAAAAATGGCGGAGCCTAGTGGTAATTATATACAAACTTAAATCAAACTTTGTCGTCATCCTTGATATCCATCCGTGTACGTGAGTCATTTCATACGTAATCCGAAAGATTACACACACAGACCAAATAGTGATGCTGATGACGCTTCTTGCAGCGATCTATCTCCACTCGACGCGATGTCGATGACCACCAAGTGCATGTCGTGTGATGTCTGCCCGAAATCCCCTGTCACGTTGGTCCACTCCCCGCTGCATTCTTGTACCATCTAGATGGCGAGGGCCTGCATCTCCCTGTGCATTTCAACGAGAGCCCAGAATCTCTCTGCCATGGTTTCCCAATCCTGACATGCATATCAGATTCTTCACCATCCGCCAAAATTAGTTGACATGTTGCCCTACATCACAGGCCATCCTCCTCAGCATCAACGATCTCCCTCCCCCCTCACGAGTGGAAAGGTAAAAAACGTCACTGCAACCTCCGCATCTTATTCAGTCCACCACACAGTGAAATAAAATTCGGCGTCCATCGACCTCTTGCGCTTCATCCAACGTCGTATACATAGCCATCTCCGTCCAGTCCTATCTCAATGATTCGTTGCTTTTCTCAACATGTACAACAAGTAGCGTGGCCCGGCATATCCATTGCTTTACACGGCAGTCAGGATCACCGCTTTACCGCTGCCTCCAGTGTTATGTTCTTACGCATTCGTACTCATCTAGGACTAATGAATGCAAATGTACTCATATATATATCCGTTGCAATAGTTCACTTTATTTCGATGCGTATATAGAACATGTATCCTCGAAGGAAACATTATCTCGAATCCAGAGTCAGAGAATCGAGTCCAACTGCTCCGAAACTTACAGAACTGGAAAATCTCTAGTTATCACAAGACCAAGCACACCACAACCCACCCCAAAAACACCCTCCGCGGCAAGTCCTAGTTACTCTACAACACAACATTATAACCAGGGGGTAAAAAGGGGCGTGAATAGGGTAGTACAAACAAGGGGGTGCCACAGGGGGTGTGGCTTCCTTGCTGCACATAAATACATCAAACTGTAATAAGTGAATAAAGGTCCATTCTTAGAACAAAGAAAGTCCTGTAGTGATAATGTTATATCATCAATACTATCAAACACCCTTGTTTCCGGAGTTATAGAATGGACTGCATGATCTCTCCCATCAGCCGGGTCATATTTTGTATATTGAATATGGTAAATGGTAATTTTAATCATGTTTACAGAGATGTGTTTATATGATCATTGATGCTGATAGTATTGTTAATACTCTTCTCTCTCTTTACTCTCTCTTTCAATCTCTCTGCTCTATCGTCCTTTGACTTTCTGTTCCTCTCATCCCTTTTGTATACTCCATGATGACTTTCCTGGTATTAGTTTATTTTGTTTTGCAATGTAGCTACATATTGATAATTACCATGATATGATATGTAACTCAATGTCCGATAATAATTTGCATCAAAACATCAAACGTAAGGGGTTCATAAAAAAGAGAAACATAGGGCGTGCCCCCACGTAATGTGCATGCTTCCTCACCACTCGCTAATGAAAGGCCAAATGAAAAGACGGCAGATTGACAAATTGGCTTGCAGATGGTTTGAGGACCAAATAGACCAAATCGATTGTTAGACGACAGATGTGTAGACTAAATGACTGGTAGGACCAAATATATTGTAGCCACTTGTTTGGTAGACGAAATGATGGTGGACCAAATGTTCATGTAGACCAAATGATTTGTTAGACCAAATGTACATGTAAGACCAAATGATTTGTAGACCAAATGATAGTAGACCAAATGTATAGTAGCTAACTGGTTAGTAGGACCAATTAAATAGTAGACCAAGTTGATTCGTAGACTAACCTGGTGTCGACTAAATAGATGTATAGACCTAAAATTGGTAGTAGCCCAATTGATAAGTAGGACTAACTGGCTATTAGACGAAATACACATTAGACTAGATTGGTAGTAGACATGTGGTTATTGACGAATTGGCAGTAGACGATTTGGCGTATAGACCAAATGGCTCGTAGACGAACTTACATGTGGACGGAACCGGGTTTAGACTAAATGACGGTGGACCCAATGTGTAGTGGACCAAATGTTGTAGGACCAAATGGAAAGTCACAACATGGCAATATTCCCAATTGGGGGAGGGGGGGGGGGGGGTTAAAACATACACACACATTCTCTGCATACACAAATACACATTTATACACCCACTATTTAAACAAAACATGCCAAACGGGCATATAAGGGATATCCTTAAAAAATCATAATAACATACAAGTACAGCTCTTAAGACGATCCCCTGAAGGCACTATACCCCCCTGTTCGAAACCGGGGATATGCCCGGTTTCCGCAATTTCCCCTGTTTGCCTGTGTTTTAAACTTGTGTGTATCCCCGGTTGAAGGTCATTACGAACGCACACACACACCCACAGCACACACACACACACACACACACACCCCCCCCCCCCCCACACACACACACACACGCACTCACACACTCCACGCACACGCACACACATACACACACGCACACACACACGTGTCCGCAATAAAAAGTGCACATGTAGTTAGTATATGTCTTAAATTATCATTACATATTATAGGTTTTCCCGCTCAAATTTTACA
The DNA here is from genome assembly GCA_037951105.1 of Echinarachnius parma. Classification (NCBI taxonomy): domain Eukaryota; kingdom Metazoa; phylum Echinodermata; class Echinoidea; order Clypeasteroida; family Echinarachniidae; genus Echinarachnius; species Echinarachnius parma. The sequence continues at coordinate 4,963 of JBAMJV010013242.1, forward strand.
CTCGAATTTTGCAATCGAAATTCATTAAAGGGACTTCAAATTTTATATTCTAGGGGTTCCCTTATACCTTGTTGTATTCGTATTACAATAAAATCATGCTGTGAAGCACCTATCGTATTTTGTGTTTTAAGAGCGCTCTCAAACCCCGAGAACTGGAGACATTATTCAAGAATGCAAATTATGGGTAATGAATAATTTGAATATTCATGAGAATAATAGTGAAGGTGAATCTCCATGGAAAACGCCCGCCTCTAAAAATTAGACAAACAATGTGTTGTTATTTGTATGTGACCACGGCGTAAGATCTTGTCAATTGATACCCATTCAACAGGGGGGATGATCTATTATTGTACCCCCCCCCCCCCGATGAAATAGGGTATTACGTAAGTCTTCTACGGCCAAAGTATGTGAATGTGTTTGATATGGGGAGTGTTCAGGGGAATCCCACCCCCCACGAAGCTCCTGTCCCCGTTGTTAGTAACAATTCAGATGAATCGGATTCACAGGAACGATCATGAGAGGACCAACTTGTACATGAGGTATTGGATATCTGAATGCAGAAAATCACAGTATACACTATAGCGTTCAACAATATACTATCAACGCTCATTGCCCCCCCCCCCCCCCCCCACCCCCCCCCCCCCTGTCAGGTAAAGGTTACCACACTACACTTCTCTCATCTCTGGACTACATTAATTCATTCTCTCGTGTGCCTATCGATGTCTGTGTTTCATTGTTTTAATACATTGGTTTCCAGTTGTCGATTTCAACACTCAGAAAAAGATAAATGAGGGGTGTTTGTATCGGTATTATAAGATTTGTTGTACAAACAAAGTGTTATTGTTCTATGCATACGTTAAATTCGACGTTGCCACTGACAACCTACCCCTTATGTAACGATATCTGGCATGTAATTGTAAGATCTTTTTTACCTTCTGAACAAAGGCTTTTTTCCTGCATGCATCACAGCGCTTGACAACTAGGTAATGCTTGTCTGACCTTCATAGAAAAGCATGTTTGAGAGAATGTGTTTCTTCTATACCTTAACAAATATCACCTGAGTGTTTGCTACGTGTCGAGTCGGTATAGAATGCAAGGTTTTTAGTATGGTTTGTATTACCAGGGTCGGATCCGGGAAGGTGTGGGGACGAATTCTCCTATATTTGTAGTCATACTTTAATCTTTTACCCTTAACATAATATCACTTTTTTTATTCCAGTCATACAAACAAAAGGCTATTTCGATATCCTTAATTTCTTCCAATTCATGTTACATGATAATTATGATGAACAAGAAAAATTAATATGTAAAAGTAGAAGCACCCAAAATAAATCACATACAACAAATTAAATAAAAGAAAGAGATAAATCTAATATATTAAAACATTAAATAAAAAAGCAAACAATGTAAATAATGTAACCTGTGATTTAGATATAATAAAAATATAAATATGAACTTTGAATTTAATTCGCAAAAAATGCAGACAAAAATGGCACACCTAGGAAGAATCGAACCACCAGGTTCATAGGATTCGACGCCAAGTGTTATTCCGATAGGGAAGATTCGAACCACCAGGTTCATAGGATTCGGACGCAAGTGTTATTTCCGATGACCTAACTAACAAAGTTCTTCATATGTTACGTGGTATTTATCGTTCTTTATAATCTCTATACCTCCAAGTCTGAACGGGAATGCAAATAATGTTGATGAATTGTGGTCTAAAGAAAACGCCGACAAATTGTAGGTATAGAGCAGATACAGAACGATAAAAACCTCACAACATATGAAGTTTGTTAGTTAGGTCATCAGGGAAAAAACTTGTGTCCAAAACCTATCAACCTGGTGGAACTGGTTCAAATCTTCCCAGGGTTGTCATTTTTGTGTACATTGTTTTGCGAATTAAGATCAATGGTAATATTTATAATGTTGATTATATCTATATTTATATTTCTGCTTTTTTATTATTTTTTTTGTATTTATTTAGATTTGTCTTCTTTTCTCTTTCTTCTATTTGTCTGTGATTTTGTTTGTGTCTTTTTTTTCATTAATCTAGTTTGTCATAATAAAAAAAAAAATTTGCATCATAATCATGTACCATGAATCGGAAGAAATTAAGGATTTCGAATAGCCATTTCTTGTATGACTGGATTAAAAAGTGATATTTTGTTAAGGGTCAAAGATTATTTATAGTATGACAACAACAAAAAGTGGGCATTCGCCCTGAACCTTTCTGGGTCTGACCCTGGTAATACAAACCATTATAAAAACCTGGCATTCTACCGACACGACACGTAGCAAACAATAAGGTGATAAATGTATTTGTTAAGTATGAAAGAACACATGCTATCGTGTTTTGTTTCATCAAACATGTTTTATATGAAAGGTCAGACAAGCATTACCTGCTGCCAAACGCTCTGATGTATGCAGACATAGCTTTTGTTCAGAAGGTGAATGATCTTACAATGTGCATGGCAGATATAGACCGGCAGCTCAGAGGTCTTTTGTGCATCGAAAAGCGTACTGATTGTTGAACATATGAATATTTAGAGGAGAATGTAACAAAACCAAAACTATGAGTCTCCTGGGCTGTACCCGATGGTAAAGGGGTACTGTGCGCCTCCAAAGTTTGGCCCCTGGGGTTTGTGCGATGCTTCTATTTTGTGGCGAAGTACCGTGTCTAAGATTGGTACCTGCGGGGTAAGCGAGACAATTACAAAAGGATCAGTGGTCCGTATCAGGCCTTCTTCGGAAAATTTTACCTTGGCCGTTTTAAAAGACGAAATACACGTCGATGAATTGGGGATTATACCCAAAACCTCTTGCAACTTAACAAATATGTCTTACAGATTACAGAATACATATTGGATACAAATATCATCCGTTAAATTACCCTGCAGATGCCTCTTAATATTGAAAATCGACTCGCAAAAGTTATGTTTTAAAAAGCGGAGCTTCCACATTTCCCTACGTCATGTAGGTAAAGTGAAAAAAATATATCTAGAGATCAGTGGAACTAGGCTGGTCCTGGACGGCTCATGATCGTGCTCTTGGCCACAGTTCACAGTTACGTTGTGCGCATGTGCAATATACTACGGTCAAGTGAAAAAGACGTGTAGGCCTATTCATCGAATTGAAAGGACTGGTTATTCTTGTTAGTTGTTACATCGATTAGAAATTCCTGGATGCGATGGTTGTAAAATTGTTCTCATGAAAGAGAACAAAAGATATCCCATGACAACCATCTGCCACTCTAAACATGACTGCACAGAGTAAAGGCCCTATTGATACATTTCTCTATTGTCACCACCCCCCCCCCCCCCCCCAAAGATATCCCATGACAACCATCTGCCACTCTAAACATGACTGCACAGAGTAAAGGCCCTATTGATACATTTCTCTATTGTCACCCCCCCCCCCCCCCCCCCCCCGTCGCTATGCCATGCGCTCATATTATTGCCTTCCTCTGCATTCGGCTATTTACTTTAGTTTTAATCTCTGTTTATTTATACACGGGTGTTGTTTTAATGTGTGAAATTCATTTGTAAGTGGAAGCCATGTCTGATCTTCTTTTGGTGATGTGTTGCATTCAAATGTATTTATATGGCCTATGGCATATTCAAACGTGCTATCAATATGTATTCAGTAATCTGTAAGACATATTTTGTTAAGTTGCAAAAGGTTTTGGATATAATCCCCAATACATCGACGTGTATTTTGTCTTTTAAAACAGGCAAAGTAAAATGTTCCGAAATTTGCAGATCCGCATCAGCGATCCTTTTGTAATAGGTGTCCCTGCTATTTCGCTTTCCCCGTAGCGAGCGATGTTGAACACAGTAAATTCGCAAACAAATAGAAGCATTGGACAATCCCCAGGGGTCAAACTTTGGAGGCGCAAATGACTTCTTTCCCACTAGGTACAGCCCGGGAGACTCATATTGTTGGTTTTGTTACATTCTCCTCTAAATATTCATATGTTCAACAATCAGTACGCTTTTCGATGCACAAAAGACCTCTGAGCTGCCGGTCTAATACTGTATTGTTACTGAAGGGGTAGGTTGTCAGTGGCAACTTTGGATTTAAGGTCTACATGGAACAATACGAATTCGTGTCGAACACACAAAAGTTAAAAATAATTACCGATACAAACACCCTCATCGTTTTTAAACCAAACAACATGAAACCATTGTATTAAAACAGTAAACTAGTCCAGTCAATATATGGCCTTGACCTCGGCAAAATTGCAACACGGGATTTTTTTTCGGAATTCTGTTCAGGAAACTGCCCTTAACAACCAAAAAAAAGTCCCAAGGAATCGAAGTTGCGGAAAGTGGTTTAATTTGCATAATATGCAAATTAGGTTCCCAAACAAATAAAATATTCCATATTGTTGAACAAAAGAGACCTAGGGTTAGGTTTGATCGAGTGGATGCAAATGATAAAGCCTTTATATTTTTAAGTTCAGATATGAAACAGGTTAGGGTGGCACTCAATCGAAACGTTAACATGAAAGTACTTTGCATAATATGCAAATGAGCTATAGTTTGATTGGATCAATATGAAGTTATGTATTGCTTAAAATCTAGATGCACTATCATAGCCAGAATAGTGTGCACATCTAGTATCAAAAGCCAATATACCATAACACACGGTGACACGTATATCAGTTCAACATAATTTGCATATAATTTGCATAATATGTAAATTAATGTCCACAAAAATAGTAAAATATTGCACATTTTTATCAAAAAACGGACTTGTTGAGTAAATACAAACGATAACACCTATATTTTTCAGGTCAGTAGTACCAAGTATTTTTGTTAGACATCCTACCAAAACAGTAGGCCTGTAATTAAAGTGCTTTGCATAATACTCAAATGAGCTATTGAAACGGTTGCTGATAATTTTAGTTTTTATGTAACTTTGCATTTACAAATGAATGAAAACTATAGGCTACAGAATGGTAATCAATTTGTACCAAGTTCAACGAACACATCTATAGTCCAGTCAATATCTATAAGGTCTTGACCTCGGCCAAATTGCAACATGGGAATTTTCTTCGGAATTCTGTTCAGGAAACTTCCCTGAACAACATAATAAAAGTCCTAAGAAATCGAAGCTACGGAAACTGGTTTAATTCCCATTATAAATATTTCTGAAATGCGGTGAGGGGTCATTTTCTATCTAGGAATAGCACAATATTGATAAAAACGAAGGGTAATTTAGGGCAAGGCATCCATTAACGGTGCTCATTTGCATGTGTCGTATAGGCAACGCCCTAAAAGCTAAGATGGCTGCCCCCAATTTGCATATTTATGAATATTATTGGTTTTAAGTGGTTACAGCCTCTAATGAGCAATCATTCCGATTATTATTTTTCATTCATGTTCTAAATATGTAGTGAAGCTATTTCAGATTAGTTGCCACCTTGGAAACCTCTATCAATGCATATAATTTGCATAATTGGGTTATTTACCTAATTTGCATATTCCCCCAAATTGAGTATATTGGGAGCCCGGAAAGTAAAAATTACAAGTTATACCACTTTTCCAAGGTTTTGGGGGGCAACAAGTCTATTTTTTATACTTATTTTCCATATAGCACCATGGCAACCTTCTTAAATCCAAGATGGCTGCTCCCCACATTTCACATGTAATAATACACAGCTTCATTCTTTTGGTTATATTAGAACAATATTATAATTTTTGGACTCTCAATTATTCGAATTAGCAATCGGAATACTTAAATTGCAATGTGCTAACAGTGAATAAATTATGCTCTAAAAAAAATGCCGTTAAAGTGGCAAATAGCATTATCTCCTTTAAAATGCCAAAGACGGCCATCTTGGATTTATGTGGGTTGCCAAGGTGATACGTCGAATTAAGTATCATAAATGGATTTCCTGCCCCCAAAAACCTTGGAAAAGTGGTATTTCACGTCATTTTTATTTTCCGGGTTCCCAATATACTCAATTTGGGGGAATATGCAAATTAGGTAAATAATAAAATTATGCTAATTATATGCATTGCAAGAGGTTGCCGAGGCGGCAACCAAGCTGAAGTATCTTTGATATACATTTAGAACATGATTAAAGAAAAAAACACTATAAGTATTGCTTATTAGAGGCTGTAGCCAATGAAAACCAATAATATTCATAAATATGCAAATTAGGAAGCAGCCATCTTGGATTTCAGGGTTTTCTCCATATGGCACTCACAAACGAGCACCGGAAATAGATTCCTTGCCCCAAAATACCTTAGAATATTTGTTTTAATTACTAGCGTACTATTCCTAGATAGAAAATGACCCCTGACCTTATTTCATAATTATGCAAATTTGCTAATTATCTTTATAATGCAAATTAAACCACTTTCCGCAGCTTCGATTTCTTAAGACTTTTTTTTGTTTGTTAAGGGGAGTTTCCTGAACAGAATTCCGAAAAAAAAAATCCCGTGTTGCAATTTTGCCGAGGTTACCCCCTAATATTTGCTAGATTGACTGGACTAAACACACAGACAAAATAATATGCACATCAGTGGCTGAATTAATGTAACCCAGAGAGGTGTATGGTTGTAATCGTTTACCGGACAAAATTACTGGGAAGGGGGGGGGGGGGCAAGAACGTGGATAGTACACACGTGTAGGCCTACACAGCTACACTGAACGCTATGCTGTGATTATCGGCATTTAAGATATCCTTATATCATTACAAATTGTCCTCTCATGTTCGTTCCTGTGAGTTGATTCATCTGTTTGAATTTTCACTAATAACGGGGACAGGAGCTTCGTGGGGGTATGATCCCCTGTACACTCCCCATTTCAAAGACAGTCACATACATTGGCGTATAGACTTACATAATACATATTCATCAGGGGTATGAATGGGTATCAATGACAGCTCTACGCCCGTGGTCACATACAAATAACAACATATTATTTGTCTATTTTTAGGCGGTGTTTTCATGAGACCTTCATTATTACTCTCATGAATATTCATTTATTCATGTCCATCATTTGCTTTCTTGAATACTGTCTTCCTTTCGTAGTTTGGGAGCGCTCTTTAAAAACAAGACGACAGCAAGAGATCGATAGGTGCTTCACAGCGGGTTTCTACGGTATGATTGAAGTATTCAGATAAGAAAAACTCCGGGCGAGTTTTTCTTTCGTGTACAAAGTGAGTGCAGTGAGTTACTGAATATCACTTTGCATTTTCGCTCATTACTTGGCCATACAATGTCCATTTGACTTGAAATTTTCACACAATACCCTGTAGATATATGAGATAACAACAATATACATTGCATCAACCATTCATCACTTTTTGCACATTGTCAACAAAGTTACTAGATCCCTTTAAGGGTCATTCAAATTCACGCATTGCCGCGTAATCGTTGGTATCGGTCTTTCAAATTCCGAATAAGTGCAAACGAATTCATGCATACGCATACGGTTCCGTGAATAGACACGATAGTTCATTTATGGGCACCCGAATTCGCGAATGTGCAGTAGCGCCAGCGTGAACTACGTGCGATTTTGAATGACCATTGATGAAAAGGTATGCTCTTTGTTCAAATTCACTTGCTCAGACGCGATTTTGCTTGATTGTTTGACTGATTGGTCGAAAATATTGGTAATAATTCTCCTGATCCATGTTGATGTTTTCGAAACTAACGAGTACTCCCTATATGAAAACATAATTATTCAGTAATTTGTCAAGAAATCAATAACATTCTTAATAGACAGAAATATGTACAGTGGGTTGTGTTACAATTAAACACTGACAAATAGAGGCACCAAACATCGGCATACAAAACAAAAAGATTGCTGGATTAAGCCATTGCGAGCCAGTGCTAGACGTAAGTATATGTGGGATGTAATGCAGAAAATCTCAAGCTTGCAGGAATTATGTTTTACGCTCTTTCGAAAAGGTTAAAGAATTTAAGTTTTATGAGAACTTACAACTAAAATGTTTGTAACGGCATGTGATTAATTAAGTATCATTTTCTATTTCCTTGCAATAAATGATTGCATTTCTGTTGTTTGTTTATCTTAGTGTTATATATTACTCTTGTATTACATATTTTGAATATCATTATGTCACTTAGTTAATGTATTTCCATTTTGTGAAATAGGGGTTTCTTTGCAGAAGAACGATTTTAATGTGTATTTGTCTTCGTTTTAATTTATAATCAAAGAGTGGGGTTTTATTTTACATTGCATTGCTTGCGGTTCGTCATGGGATTGTGTTTGACTTATAAATTGGGATGCATTCAAAATATTTCCATGGGTTTGAATGGGTATTTCACAATATCTAATGGCAAGGGATTCCCTTGTTTATTGGTTTCTATAGAGAGGGATTTTCATGTGTGCTGCATTTGTGTTGTTTACTTGTTTACAATGCGCATATTGCATTATACTGAGTAAGGGGTAGTCACCGAATTGCTTCTGGTCATAGATATTTGATGAGCAGAATATGAATCAAGAGCAATTAAGACATTTTCTCCAGAGAAATCTCCCTTTCCGTTAACTTCCCAACAGTTTCAGAATTCAACTTGTCTTTTGGGACTGTTGATTTGTCTTCAGTTTCACTGCATTGTTTGTAATGTCACTTTTTAGTTTATTACATCTACATTTGATATGAGTAACTAATTGTTATACAGGTTTTGAAGGTATGCTATCAATATATATATTGGGGGGTTTAACATCTCTATGTGATTCACTTGTTTATATTTGTTTTATTTCTTCATATATGCAGGTTTTATCATGTACTAGCACAGGCAGTATACAGCTCCAGTACAAAGGCACAGTGGTATGTTTTTCAATAGAATCTCCTATTAACGATGTTAAATGATGGATATACATGTATGTGACCGGCTATAGCAAAACCTGGCACTTGTCGGTAAAAATCAACATGTAGATGTTCATACCATTACAAAGGCCTCATCACAAGCTTTCATTTGATGCTTTGTTCTAACTAATTTGTCAATAATTAATGAACATATGATTGTTTAAATGTTACAATCATGGGTAATTTACACACATTGTGTGAACTTTGATGCTTTGTTCTAACTAATTGATCAATAATTAATGAACATACGATTGTTTAAATTTTACAATCATGGGTATTTTACACACATTGTGTGAACTTTGATGCTTTGTTCTAACTAATTGGTCAATAATTAATGAAGATATGATTGTTTAAATTTTACAATCATGGATATTTTACACACATTGTGTGAACTTTTGCTATTGCCCGAATTTGATATAAATTGGTTGGATGGGCAGCAACAACTTGTCAGCGAAACAAAACCAAGTAATCGCACACTTTTTTGTTATTAAGTTTGCGCTCCCTAGAACCAAGTGTATGCCAATGCATTGCCTTTGTCCTTCAGCAAGACATTTTATCCACTTTTTGCTGTTCTTATCTACATGTACATGTACTTGTATTATTACAAAGTACAACTACATGTATATAGAATGCGTTGCTTCCTAGGGAGAAACAATCAAACAATGTATTTTGTTATCAATCTATTAATTAGTCAATCAATCATGCATTCAATCAATTTCATCAACTAATCAATCAATCAATCAATCAATCAATCAATCAATCAATCAATCAATCAATCAATCAATCAATCAATCAATCAACTGACTGACCGCCTGACCAACCAACATCAATTAATCCATCAGCTACTTGATCAATGCACCACCAAAACAAACAACCAGTCAGTCAATTAATCAATCAATATAAATAGATCAGCTAATTAATCAATTAAATAAAACAATCAACTACATGTAATCAATCAATCAATCAATCAATCAATGCATTAATCAATGCATCAATCAATCAATCTCTTAACCAATCAATCAATCAATCAGTCAATTAATCAATCAATCAATCAATTTATCAATCAATCAATCAATCAATCAATCAATCAATCAATCAATCAATCAAACAATCAATGCATTAATCAATGCATCAATCAATCAATCAATCTCTTAACCAATCAATCAATCAATCAATCAATAAACCAGTCAATCAATCAATCGATCAATCAATCAATTGATCAATCCATCAATCAATGCATTATTAAATTAATCAGTCAATTATTTCTCTCTCTTTGACTAGTTCTCACTGAGTGTAATGCGACAAGATGCAGCTGATCTACAAGCCCTGATGCCTGAGAAGATCAAGGCAGACATGAGCAAGGAGATAGTCTCCCCTATGCCTGGCAAGCTCCATGCTCTGCATATAGAAGTTGGTCAGACGGTGAGTGGATCAGTAAAGTTAATCCATTAAGACATCTGTGTAGTAGAAGCCATGTAGCTGCACAACAGCCTGTATGCATTATTATTATCATCATCATTATTATTATTATTATTATTAGCTTATCAGTGGATTAAGGCGAATATGCGTGCTATAAAACAGCACATATGGGGGAAATCGTCGTAAAGGGGAAACATACGTTTCCCCCTAACGTTTTAGCCACTGTTTTAAAGCCTTTCCCGCTAGTTTTATCATGTGCAACTTTGTTTGCTATAAAACAACACCTTAGCCTAATTAGGGCGAAATATGAGTCCATTATACCATAGCCACCATTTCAACAGAGGGAGACATTCACTTGACAAAATGATGCTATTATATATTGCATGCTTTAAAACTGCATCTTGGGGAGAAACAGGGTTTTTCAATGATATTTTCTTAATTTGGGATTAGGTTTAGGGGTGCTGCTATCAGGGTCCCATCAGGGGCAGGTATCATATTTAAACAAATTTAAAACTTCTTCAGATGAACAAGGTGGTTGTGCATCAACTAGTCTCACCATTCACGCATATTGTCTTAATTTAGCAAATTTCTTAAATTCCCCCCAAGGTTGACTTTTATAGCATTTTCCCCCAAGTCTGGTTTATTATTATCATATTATTATTTTTATTATCATTATCATCATCGTCATCAATCATCATCATCACCATCATTTGTGTTATTGTTGGAGAGGGCCAGGAGATCTGTGTGGTAGAAGCCATGAAGATGCACAACAGCCTGTATGCATTATTATAATCATTATATACAACTAACGAATGGGATTCTTGTGATAGTCAAATCTATTACCGAGGTGGGCTCAAAATGATTATTACCCGAAGCGTAGCTGAGGGTAATAGTCATTTTGAGCTCACCGAGGTAATAGATTGCCTATCACAATCAAGCACATTCGTTAGTTGTTTTATATCACTCATCAATATCAGTGATTGTGTTCAGCTTATAGCAAAATAAGTGATAATCTCTGAATATTTCATAAAATCGCTGGTAAATTTTGATATAAAAATCAATCGACATTAAAGAAGCCAGTATGAGCCTCCAGAACCACGGCGCATCTAATACGCTTAAAGTCATTGTTATTTTGCGCACACAATCACAAAGACGCAAAACTGAGTGCGCAGCAACTGCGCACATACGCGATGAATGCGTGCTAGCGCTCCCATGGATGTGCTTATTGGCTGTCTTGGCGTTCTTCTTCCCAGGGTGTTAGTTTTTACCAGCAATGTCAATCACGTGACTAGAACGTGTGCGCCATAGAGTACTGCACAAATTTGATCGCGTGTGCATTTTTCTTAAACACATCATCTATGGAACGAACGCGTAACGAACTTTTAGTGTTAATTTTTTGCTAACAGCCCGGTCACATGTTTGCGCGGGGATTGCGCGTGTTGTCCAAAACTATCATTTGTCAAATACAATGGTAAAACGATCTTATGAGGGATATAATTATTATTATTATCATCATTTGTGTTATTATTAATATATGCAGGTTGGAGAGGGCAAAGAGATCTGTGTGGTAGAAGCCATGAAGATGCACAACAGTCTGTATGCATCATTAGTATTATTATTATATTATTATTATTATCATAATTATTATTATATCCCTCATGAGATCGTTTTACCATTGTATTTGACAAATGATAGTTTTGGACAACACGCGCAATCCCCGCGCAATCATGTGACCGGGCTGTTAGCAAAAAATTAACACTAAAAGTTCGTTACGCGTTCGTCCCATAGATCATGTGTTTAAGCAAAATGCACACGCGATCAAATTTGTGCAGTACTCTATGGCGCACACGTTCTAGTCACGTGATTGACATTACTGGTAAAAACTAACACCCTGGGAAGAAGAACGCCAAGACAGCCAATAAGCACATCCGTGGGAGCGCTAGCACGCATTCATCGCGTATGTCGTCGCTGGGCAATAAAAAGGGCAAAATGGCCGATATTATCGTCGAATATCGATTTTGTTTTTATTTTATTTTCAGATAGAGTTCTTTAAAACCTATCCGATGATATGTTTAGAATTCCCATATGTGCCCAACTTTTTGAGAAAATCAAAAATATATATCATATAGGCAATACGAAGGACAAAAAGGGATTTGCCCTTTTAGCTGCCCATTATTGCGCCAAGTTGCGCGCATTGCCTGTGCATTATCAATGCGCGTAAAAGGGCAATACGCATTTTGTCCTTTTTCATGCCCAATATCGACGCGATATCGTGCATGTAAAAAGGGCAAATTCAGAAATGCGTAAATAACTCCGTTAAAAAGAACTGAGCGTAGGCCAAATTAAACGACTTGATTGCTTTATAGCCTACATAACTGTTTCACTAAACAAGATTACTGGATTTGGCATTTTAAAAATATTATTGCCCAAAAGGTCAAAATGTTGTTTCTTCCAAAAAAGTAAGTATCGTTTTTTGCTATCGATACCGTCAATTTGTCCTTTTAATTGCCCAACGACGATGTGCGCAACTGCCAGCGCGTTGGTGCGCACTCAGTTTTGCGTCTTTGTGATTGTGTGCGCAAAATAACAATGACTTTAAGCGTATTAGATGCGCCGTGGTTCTGGAGGCTCATACTGGCTTCATTAATGTCGATTGATTTTTATATCAAAATTTACAAGCGATTTGATGAAATATTCAGAGATTATCACTTATTTTGCTATAAGCTGAACACAATCACTGATATTGATGAGTGATATAAAACAACTAACGAATGTGCTTGATTGTGATAGGCAATCTATTACCTCGGTGGGCTCAAAATGACTATTACCCTCAGCTACGCTTCGGGTAATAATCATTTTGAGCCCACCTCGGTAATAGATTTGACTATCACAAGAAGCCCATTCGTTAGTTGTATACCATCATTTGTGTTATTATTATCATATGCAGGTTAGAGAGGGCCAGGAGATCTGTGTGGTAGAAGCCATGAAGATGCACAACAGCCTGTATGCATTATTATAATCATTATTATTATTATTATTATCAGCATTTGTGTTATTATTGTTATATGCAGGTTGGAGAGGGCCAAGAGATATGTGTAGTAGAAGCCATGAAGATGCACAACAGCCTGTATGCATCATTAGTATCATTATTATATTATTATTATCATAATTATTACCATCATTTGTGTTATTATTATCATATGCAGGTTGGAGAGGGCCAGGAGATATGTGTAGTAGAAGCCATGAAGATGCACAACAGCCTGTATGCATCAGCAGATGGAAAGGTAAGCCCATGGATGTTTGCAGGGCTCAAAATTCACACAGGGCCCCTGGCCCAGGTCCACTAGAAATTAGCTTTGGGCCAGCTAAAAGTGACCGGCTATAGCAAAACCTGGCACTTGTCTGTAAAAATAAAAATGCAGATTTTCATATCATTAGAAAGACCTCACCACAAGCTTTCATTTGATGCCTTGTTCTAACTTATTGGTCAATAATTGGTGAAGATATGATTGTTTAAATTTTACAATCATGGGTCTTTTACACACATTGAGTGAACTTAAAATTACCATTTCTTTAATACATGAATTACCGACAAGTGCCTGGTTTTGCTATAGTCGATCACAAATGTCATTAATGCAAATTCTACTTACACAAATGTATTTCTGTGTGTGGGGCTACCAAATTCAGGTTTCAGGCCACTAGAAATTACTCTCTCGACTGACTCTTCAGGCAAAAATGTTTATTTGGCCATTTTTATTTCTAGGGCAGGGCGTCTACTGGACCTAGAATACCTAGGCATGCCCATTCTCTCGGCACACAGCTGAATGCACACTAACAATAGCGCGCGCATTGCTCGTTGTTCAATGCTATGACAGGCAGTAAGTGTGATTTATCAGGCACTGACTTGGTAAAAATTTACAAAAATGGGAGCCTGACATGGTGTCACTCAGAGTGCCTAAAACAAAAAATACACGACCAAAATTACTGTTCTTGGTATCGTTTTTCATTGGAAAAGATACCCTATCCGATGGACATAATTATTTTGTTACTATATTTTGGGAAGTGCCCAGTTCCGTTTGGTTTGGGGCCACCCTGTATATAAACTCAAGAAGGTTAATGTCACATTGTTTTAGAATTAAACAAAAGGGTTTTCAAGAATGATGCGTAATTCTCACCACTTTTTTTGACTCTGTGATCTTAAATAGGAAATATCTTTCATAATGATAATAATAATAATGATAATAACTACAAACATTTATATAGTGCAGCTACTATACATACATTACTCTACTGCACTTAGATTATTATTATTATTTCCCGTGGTCATCAGGTATATTTCAAACCGACACACTGATATTGTGTACTTTCTCAACTCCCAGGGGAGCATACATTGTAAATGTTTGATCAGCAATTGTCTCTCCCTCTCTTTCTGTCATGTGAAAGCGATCTATTTCGCAGAGGGTGATAGTATAGCACAGGATAATCTGATAGTGGAGCTAGAATAACAAAAACCAACCAACCAATTCTTGTGCTGCATTTACAGATTGTTGCGGATAATAATAATATTCTTGATATCACAATTGATAATCATCTTTAAGAGCCTTACAACGTTTAAAATGTTCTCTGACTTTATTGTTTGTAATGATGTCATTCCACTTGGGTTACTGTGTAGGACCATTCGTAGGCATTTTTAGTCAAAACCATCCATTTTCTTTTTATGAGTATTTTCCAAATTCCATGGTTCACAGCCACACAGAAGGGTTCGACAGCACATTTGTCATGACTTGTGAACAAAATTGATATTGATCAACATTTCTCTTTCTCTCTCTCTCAGGTGAAAGCGATCCATTTTGCCGAGGGTGACAGTATAGCAGAGGACGATCTCATAGTGGAGCTAGAATAACCCAAACCAAAACCAACCAACAACTTTTTGTGCTGCATTCTAAACCATCTGAGGTTTTATTTGACTTGAACTATTTTGTACTTGTCAAAAATGTTGAGATGGAACAAAACTTTAATCTGAGCTGGAACAATATGTTACCAGATATATTTAAATTTCAGCAGTTTGACAACATTTTGTTGCAATTGCTATATTATAAGATGAAATGTCCAGGTGCATAATTGAAAGGTAGCCGAACAATAGCCAAACATAAGTCCTAAATTGGTTAAATAAAGAAATACAGAACTTAGTCTGAGGTATCTCAGACACTATTTGTATCAAAGGTCTGGACTGGGGCAGCTTAACCCTGTGTCTATGGGAACTCGGTGTGCTGTGTATAAAGTCTATGGGGATTTCAGAAACTCAAAGGAAACTTGTTAACCCCTTGTCTATGGGAACTGGGTGGGCTGTGTACAAAGTCTATGGTGATAACAGAAACTCGAAGGGAATGGGTTAAAATGTCTTGACACGCTGCCAAGGGGTACCTGGAGAGCCATGTATGAACTCAATGGGAAGATGTGATTACTAGGAGCAGTTGGGTTAATGTGTAACATCCACATGTCATGGGAGAGAGAGTGAGAAGGGTGTTAAGTCTTGTGCTTAATTTAGAGATCCAGCATCATACCCCCGATCAGACCTTTGAAGAAAAAAGATGAAGTTTGTGATGATATATGCTTTATCAAATAATACTTGTAAACCAAAGAAATGTTGTACCTCAGAACTATCAACAATGGAATCGACAATGGAATACAAACTTTTAACGGCCATTGTCTACTCCTACCAATGTATCTAGTATTTTCTTCTGGATGAGAATCTTTCATTAATTTGCAACTATCGTGGGCATTACGAAGGGAACAAGATTTGTCACAGAAAATTTCGCAGATTTAGATTATCTTTTCATCATGTTTTATTTCTATTTATTTATTTTTTATATAGGTATTTTGGGTTTTAATTTAATTATATTTGGTGGGTACAAGGTTACTGTATCTCTTTGTAATAATTTGGTTTGCAAAAAGACAATATTGCACGTTCGAAAGGTGTAAGGTCTTCATTATTTGGGTTTTGTTATGAAAGAGTTCAGTAAGACTCAACAAACTTATATTTGTGGCACTGAATTTTAACTATTTGTGAATATGGGTGACTAGACTGACTACAATAAATTATACTCTGATAGAAGTGTCCCTGGTTGTTAGATTAAACAGAAAGTTTGAATGCTGAATGATATTGTGAGGTATAAGAGAGATTACTTGTTACTTCATGTACTTTTGTTAAATGTTTGCAATACCTGCCAATCAATAGCGAATTACTACCAATTCACTGTGGTTACCGCAATTGTAATTTTTCAAATAAAAAGGAAACTGACCAGAAATACATTGAATGTGACCTTACACCACAAAACGACCGTTATGTCGCCGTGGTAGTTTGTCTGTTATTAGCTGATATAGCCAAATTTTGTTTAAAATATGAAATTCAGGATTTTGGTATTTCCTGAATAAGGGTATCATAATCTACTTTTTGTGAAATTTTGAGCGTCAGAAATCATGTTTAAATATGATTTTTAGTCAAATAAATATGATCAGATTACAGTGCTTGAATGGACGCCGATCTTTGAAACGGCCCGTTTTCTCCCTAACTTTAAAACTGATTCAGCCATGTTCCATGTCTTGGCTGCTCATTTTGAGAGGGTTCGCTTAGTCCAAATATGACAAATTATATACCATTTTAAAGGTATTGGCTTCTACTTTAATGTCATGTAAAAATAAGCACAATCATTTTTCCCGACTTATTGGTCGTTTTGTGGTGTGAGGTCACGAATAAAGGAAATTAACAAAGAAAAATGGGCTTCACTGTGAATCAAACCTAAGACCTACAGATTTAGAACACAGGCCTAGCAATCCAAAGGTCTTGAGGTTCGATGGCAAGCCCATTTTTCTTTGCTTATTTAATTCATTTGTCAACTTTGTCAGTTTTGTGATGGGAGATTTAAGGCTCTCGCCTTAATATCAGACAATTCTAAGGCGATAAATGTTGTTAAAATGTATATGTTTCATTTTACTAGAATTTGTATTCATCAAAAGGGTATTTGTTATATTATCGTTTGTTGATCAAATTTAACTACAATGGAATTTGAATGGACTCCACGTGAGGTGGCAGTTCGTATTTTTGTAATCAACATTTTATTTGGTAATACTTTTCACATAAGGGAAAGTTGCCAGAATTGGTCACTTTTCAGAATCTACCATATCCCAAGTCACTACACTTTTCATTTTGGGGCAGAAATTTTGTTGAATATTTGCAATTTTCTGGATAATAGATGGATAGAAGATTTTGCGCCTTGTTTAAAAAAAAAATGTCAACTCTATCATACATATTGATTGCTTCACTCATTTTTTATTATCAGCCCTGTATTAGAACTTTCATTTACTGAAATATGACACTTTTTAAAAGTAATTTCATGAGGAAATTGGCTGATGTACAAGTTACAGTTGTAAAAAATGTATCTGTTTCTTTTTTTAGATTTAAAATTCGAAGAAAATAATTCATGATCGAGCGGAATAATTTTACTTTCAATCCTGGACAAAAAAGGGACACAGAGGCAACTCGACCCCATCCGACTGTTTTTTTGGTTGGATCAGCAGTGTCCATTGCTTCAAGACTCAGATTCAACCTCTTGAATCAACTTGGGACTGATCATGCCCAACTCTAGCCTCAGTTGGATTGAGTCGAGTCGGCTCTGTATGCATTGGGATTACAAAATAATACTTTTTGTCAAAGGATGTAATACCATGTTTGTATAATTATGTCTGAAGGAATATGGAAGTATTATTTAGGGATATTTTGAAGCATTTCATGAAATGATATGACATTCACGATGCCTAAACAGGGTAGAGTATGTGTGCATAGTGAATTGGGTCTAATCGATGATGGTGTATTGATGTACATGTAAAATGTATTCTATGGAAGAAATAATTATTGACTAATAAAATGGAGGGATACCTCCAGTATAAACATCAAGACAGTTTTGTTAAATGTGTGTATAATGTAGATTGTGTTTTATATCGCATGTAATTATTGTTATAAAACCTGTCAAAGTGGCCAGCTGTCTATATCAGTCAACCTGCCTATAGTGGCCAGCAAAGTGTTCTCGTCACAGACACAGACACACACACACACAATGCGCGCACACACACACACACACACACATCATGCCAAATGTCTATACAGGGTGGCCCAAAAAAAACGGAACGGGGCACTTCCCAAAATAAAGTAGCACATGTATTATGTCCATCGGATAGAGTGTCTTTTCAAATGAACAACGATACCAAGAACAGTCAATTTGGTCGTGTAATTTTTGTTTTAGGGCCCTGTGAGTGACACCATGTCAGGTTCTCTTTTTTGTCAATTTGTATTGAGCCAGCGCTTGATGAATTGCACGAACCGCCGTTTATATCGTTGAGCATCGCGCACTATTGTTAGTGTGCACTCAGTCGTGTGCCGAGAGAATGGGCCTGGTCGCTGAATGGTATTACGGGCAAGGAGTGCGGTTAAACTGGCATTGACTAGGTCGAAATCGACATAAATCGGCACCTGACATGGTCTCACTCACTCCGTCCTTAAACAAAAACGACCTGACCAAAATTACTGTTCTTGGTATCGTTTTTCATTGGAAAGGACACCCTATCCGATGAACATAAACATTGTGGTATTATATTTTGGGAAGTGCCCCGTTCCGTTTTTTTTGGGCCACCCTGTATAGAATACACAGGCAAGCATAATACACAAACAACAAAAATGATATTCGTAGAGAATATACAATATACATGCTTTATTAATACCCTCACTGCAAAGAATTTAGTCCATAGTTCATTTGTACATGTACATGCAACTACACACGATCGTATCACATTAAAGGCATATATGCGTGGGTTATTAGACGCGTGGATCCATCTTGCGCCCTTTTACGCACGGTACGTAATCCCCATTGGCTCAGTTATAAGTAGCGATCGCAAACTGTCCCGCTTCCGAATACGCGAGTCAAAAATGCATTAAAAATAGTCGCGTTCGGAATGTTTGTACTAGTCGAATGGAGATCCATCAGAGATGTTTACGAGCGAAAATATCATGTAACACGCTTAACCGCAACCAACCTCAAAGTGCCGCCGTTTGATGGCTAGGTGGCAGCGTGAGAAATTTGTTTGCTGCATGCAATTTCATAAGAAGGTCTTTGTTCAGATATTTCGAAGCACCTCTCTTCGATCGATCCAACATATATCTTGAGTTTACCTCGAGAGATTACGGTGGAGTCGAGTTGGAATTTGCTGACTACCCTTTATAACCCACGCATATATGCCTTTAACTAATACAATACACTGGACAATTATTTTTTTTTATGCCCCGAGACTCCTGTCTGCACCGACTGAGAGCTCAACATCAACTTGTGCGAGTATACTCCTAGGAGGTTATGCACAGTACCGGAAGAAGAAGAAGAATACCACAATATGCAAACATTTATTTCAACTAAAATTAATGACACAAATTAGCTGAAATATTTGGCATGCATAATGTAATTATAATTTTCTACCATTATTACCATTATTAATTTGATATTGTGGATGTTGCATAAGTTGTATTTATTGATTTAAATATTGCATTACTTGACTTTCATTTATAATCCTTATCGTTATTTACTTTGTAAAAACATGTCATTGTATTACATTATTTTGTAAGTGGTAATGGGTAAAATTGGGGTGAATGAAATGCTGCAAATGAGGTCAAAGAACTCTAATATGGAGGTTTTTGTAAACTTTAGCATTTACATGAATGTATATCACATCAGGTTCATATACATGTATTTGCAATGTATACGAAAATAGATAACTGAATGACACTGAATGAGGCAAAAGGATCATCAAATGATCTTTTACAAAGTGATGATATGTATCTACAGAGTTGTGAAAAATACTACACCACATGATAATTGTATCAAACACTTAGCTAGTTTGATGATTTAATACAAAGTGATCATAAGGTATCTAAAGAATATGTACGGTAATTTGTATTACGAATTTTGAAGAACTCTGCAGTTTTGTATTAAGGGCAAAACGATTACCATGATGATCTGTAAAAGGTGTGATGTATATGTAATTAGTGTTGTGATAAAAACACTACAGTACATTATTGTATCAAAACTATACAATATTATCAAATCATAGTACTGCATTAAATGCAAAAATATTACCAGATGATCTGTAACGAGTGATAATATATCAATATTTAGGGTTGTGAAAGCAATCACTATAGTACAGTTTTGTATCAAACCTGAAAGATTATCATAAGCTCGTATGAAGTATTGTATTATGCCTTTAAAAGAATATATGTATGAATGTTAAAGAATACTGCAGTCTTGCATAACGAGGCAGCTAAATCAATATACACGATTGTATAACATCCCTTTACCTCATTATTATGATGTAATATTTATATTCATCACGGCATATAAACAAAAGACAAAAGCAAACAAATGGATTATACTTATTGAATAAACACAATACAATAATATGTATACACTTACACATTTGGCATATAAACAAATAGAAATCTGCATAACTACGAGAAAATATTTGCCCATTTAAAGCTTAAAAACATGTGTGAAGTGATTCTGCTGTACATTATACTTTGGTTATACATCATGGAGTACCAAGTATTGTCACATTCGGCATACAGAAAAAAGAAAAATAGAACTAAAAGGTAATGTATTATACATTGAAAGATTAAACAAACATCTGATATTTGTATGTGCATTGTATAAACTACATCACCCCAATAACCCCATAAACATAGTCAATACATGGTATCAAACAGTTTGTAATCCCTTTCTCAAATCAACATATTATCATATAAGGCATCTCAATTAGAATAATCATGCACAATTCAACAGACGAAAAATGAGAAATATGAATAACTAATGTATGTACATTGCAAGATTACTACACACATATATGAATGCACTATATTCTGCTATTTTGCATATTCTTTGTACAGCAATCGAATTACAGAGTATCGTTTAATAGAAGCTGATTATATAAGGTCAGCAGTTCAATGATGTTAGTTCATCATTATACTTTATACAATTGCAAACTTTGCATATCTATTTCTCAAATCAATTTGATGCAAGTTCCTGTCCAATTAACACATTTGGCATACAACATTGGATGTACATATGAATAGTATGATGATCTTTTACAAAGTAATAAGCTATCTACAGAATATGTATGGTAATATTTTATTTAAATGTATATCTATGATTTTGAAAGAACACTGCAGTCTTGCATCAAAGGCAAATCGATCACCATATAGGATGATCTTTAAAACGTGATAATGTATAATATTTAGGGTTGTGTAAACAAACACTACAGTACAGTATCGTATCAAAACTGTAAAAGATCATCGAATCGTATTAAATGCACAAATATTACCAGATGATGATGACCTTTAAAAAGTGATAATGTGTCTGGTTGTGATAAAAACACTATCAGTACAGTATTGTATCAAAACGGTAAAAGATCATCGTATCATACAGTAATACTGTATTAAAGCAAAGCGATTACCAGATGATGATCTTTTACAAATGAAAATGTATCAATATCTAGGGTTGTGAAAACAAACACTACAGTTTTGTCTCCAAACTGTAAAATATTATCATAAGTTCGTAAGAAGTATTGTATTATGTATTTAACAGAGTAAATGTATGAGTTTTACAGAACACTGCAGTCTTGTATAACGAGGCAGCTAAATCAATACGGCTACACGATTGTATAACACGATTGTATAACATTATAATATATACATGTAAGTATGTCTCCGAGTCAATACCTCATTATTATAATGTAATATTTATATTCATCACGTCATAGAAAACCATATAAGCCAAAGACGATAGCAAAATAATGGAATATATTTCTTAAATAAACACAATACAAGGATCTGTACACTTACACATTTG
>JBAMJV010013243.1:0-32804 GCA_037951105.1 Echinarachnius parma
TTTACCCCAATAACTTGTAAAGAAATAATTGATATTGTTAGTGATTTTAAAAATGGAACCAGTACAGGATATGATGGAATTGATGTTAGTGTTATAAAAAAAGTTATTCATATTATTTGTTCACCTCTTTGTTCAATATTTAATTCTTGTATGTCACATGGTATTTTTCCTGATAAAATGAAAATAGCTAGGGTAACTCCCGTCTTTAAAAATGGTTCTATTGATGATGTTTCAAATTTTCGCCCAATATCAGTTCTTCCTTTATTTTCTAAGCTTTTTGAAAAATGCTTATATAACAGATTAAATGTTTTTTTGTCATTGAGTAATATTCTTTCAGATAATCAATATGGTTTTCGTACGGGGCGCTCTGCAACGATGGCACTTCTTGATTTTGTTCACAAAGTTTCAACTTCTATTGATTCTAAAAAACATACTATTGGTTTATTTCTTGACTTAAGTAAAGCGTTTGATACCTTAGACCATTCTATTTTGTTGAGTAAATTATATGATTATGGTATACGTGGCATTTTATTGAAATTATTTAAACATTATTTGTCGAACCGCTTTCAGTTTGTTTCTATAGATAATCATGATTCCTCTTTCAAGCCTATTCGATGCGGAGTGCCCCAGGGTTCAATTCTTGGTCCTTTACTCTTTTTGATTTATGTTAATGATATATGTAATTCATCCAAACTTTTACAATTTATTCTCTTTGCCGACGACACCAGTGTGTTCATGTCAAGTGATAATATTGTTAATTTAGTAAATGATTTTAATAATGAGCTTATGAAGTTAAATAATTGGCTTAAAAATAATCGGTTAGTTTTGAATGCTAAAAAAACTCAATATATTATATTTACTAAGAAAAAAATAGAAACTGATAATCTGATTGTCAAGATGGATAATCAGAACATACTTCGTGTTTCAATTGTGAAATTTTTGGGCGTATATATTGACGACAAATTAACTTGGCATGAACACATTGGTGTCGTGTGCAACCGAGCAGCAAAGGGTGTTGGAATACTTAATCGCCTAAGACATTTCCCAAGATGCATTCTAATTATGTTGTATTATGCTTTGATTATTTCTCATATTAATTACTGTAACATAGCATGGTCTAATTGTAATGATTATTATATGTTAAGATTATTTTTACTTCAGAAAAAAGCTATTCGGATTATTTTTAATGCATCATATTATGCCCACACTACCCCCATTTTTAAAGAATTAAAACTCCTTACTGTTTTTGATATTAATAATTTTAACATTGCAATATTTATGTTTATGTGTTCAAGGGGTCTACTTCCTGTCGCTATGTCATCTAAATTTTTGTTGAATAGTAATGTTCACTATCATAATACTCGCAATTCTGCTAATTATCATTTACCAAAGATAAGAACTAATGTTTCAAAAAATTCCATATTTTTTAAAGGCCCTGTTTTATGGAATCAAATACCACCCGATTTGAAAAATTCACCTTCTCTCAATAGTTTTAAACGATGTTATAAATGTTATCTTTTGAATTTGTATTCATCCAATGATTGATACTATTATGATTAATATAATTATTGAGCACTTTGTTATGTTACTGATTAATTGTTATGTTAGGTTTTAAATAGTTTTACATGACATTCTTATTAGGGGTCAACGTTTTATAAGGCTTCATGCACTTTTTGTTGACCCCACATTCTCATAATTTGTACCCTTTGTGTTTGTAATTGTTTACTTGTTTTCTATGGTCTTATATGTAAATGTATTTTATTTATACTGTACATTGTATTTATGTATTTTATGATGAATGAAATAAATTGAAATTGAATTGACTCGAACCTGGGTCTCCGGCTTGGAACGCCGATGCCTTAACCACTAGGCCACGGGGATCGTGTGATTAAAGACAGATCCAGTTCAGGTCATTGGCAAGCCAATCTCTCGGCCCTTTGTACTCAAGTATTCATGGGGAAGGAGTTACGAACAATGCAAGCCGCCTTTTACTTCAGCTGGATCACAATAGAGTGATTCAAGTATTAGTTAGAACATATATGCGAGAAGTGAACTAATACATACAGCTTCGGTTTCTTCCAATATATAAATAATTGGAAGGAGTAATCATAAATGATTGAGAAGGAGGAATAATAGTAGGCGTAGCTTAATAAGCAATGTTCCTCCTTTTAATCCACTAAATGAAAAAAGGCACTGGTCGAAAAATTGGTCTCCGCCAAGACTCGAACCTGGGTCTCCGGCTTGGAACGCCGATGCTTTAACCACTAGGCCACGAGGACCGTGTGATTAAAGACAGATCCAGGTCAGGTCATTGGCAAGCCAATCTCTCGGCCCTTTGTACTCAAGTATTCATGGGGAAGGAGTTACGAACAATGCAAGCCGCCTTTTACTTCAGCTGGATCACAATAGAGTGATTCAAGTATTAGTTAGAACATATATATATCAGCGAGAAGTGATATAATACATACAGCTTCGGTTTCTTCCAATATATAAATAATTGCAAGGAGTAATCATAAATGATTGAGAAGGAAGAATAATAGTGGGCGTAGCTTAATAAGCAATGTTCCTCCTTTTAATCCACCAAATGAAAAAAGGCACTGGATCTGTCTTCAATCACACGGTCCCCGTGGCCTAGTGGTTAAGGCATCGGCGTTCCAAGCCGGAGACCCAGGTTTGAGTCCTGGCGGAGACCAATTTTTCGACGAGTGCCTTTTTTCATTTGGCGGATTAAAAAGAGGGACATTGCTTATTAAGCTACGCCTACTATTATTCTTCCTTCTTAATCATTTATGATTACTCCTTGCAATTATTTATATATTGGAAGAAACCGAAGCTGTATGTATTAGTTTACTTTTCGCTTATAAATATATGTTCTAACTAATACTCGAATCACTCTATTGTGATCCAGCTGAAGTAAAGGCGGCTTGCATTGTTCGTAACTCCTTCCCCATGAATACTTGAGAACAAAGGGCCGAGAGATTGGCTTGCCAATGACCTGAACTGGATCTGTCTTCAATCACACGGTCCTCGTGGCCTAGTGGTTAAGGCATCGGCGTTCCAAGCCGGAGACCCAGGTTCGAGTCCTGGCGGAGACCAATTTTTCGACCAGTGCCTTTTTTCATTTGGCGGATTAAAAGGAGGAACATTGCTTATTAAGCTACGCCTACTATTATTCTTCCTTCTTAATCATGTATGATTACTCCTTGCAATTATTTATATATTGGAAGAAACCGAAGCTGTATGTATTAGTTTACTTTTCGCTTATAAATATATGTTCTAACTAATACTTGAATCACTCTATTGTGATCCAGCTGAAGTAAAGGCGGCTTGCATTGTTCGTAACTCCTTCCCCATGAATACTTGAGCACAAAGGGCCGAGAGATTGGCTTGCCAATGACCTGAACTGGATCTGTCTTCAATCACACGATCCCGGTGGCCTAGTGGTTAAGGCATCGGCGTTCAAAGCCGGAGACCCAGGTTCGAGTCCTGGCGGAGACCAATTTTTCGACCAGTGCCTTTTTTCATTTGGCGGATTAAAAGGAGGAACATTGCTTATTAAGCTACGCCTACTATTATTCTTCGCTTATATATATATATATCTACGCCTACTATTATTCTTCCTTCTCAATCATTTATGATTACTCCTTGCAATTATTTATATATTGGAAGAAACCGAAGCTGTATGTATTAGTTCACTTCTCGCTTATATATATATATATCTATATATATAAAAAATTGCAAGGAGTACTCATAAATTATTGAGAAGGAAGAATAATAGTAGTAGGCGTAGCTTAATAAGCAATGTTCCTCCTTTTAATCCGCCAAATGAAAAAAGGCACTGGTCGAAAAATTGGTCTCCGCCAGGACTCGAACCTGGGTCTCCGGCTTGGAACGCCAATGCCTTAACCACTAGGCCACGGGGACCGTGTGGACCGTGGGGACCGTAAAGGACTTCATCAGGGCTGTTCAAATCATAACAAAAGAAATAATTCTACTTACGATTGAAAAGCGCGCTCTACCAATCTTGCCACACCACATCCACACGAATGCATGGCATATGTTAAAACCCCTCACAAAAAGTTCCGCAATTGAAGTTTGAGATCTCTCGTCCCTATGTTATCTTACATGAATGTTATCATTCAAAAGCATGTTTAATCCTCTTTACATTGGTATCCTATTTGGAATTTATTATGGTTATGTAATTGTGGAATGTGCATTACACCTAAAATATGGGGCCAAGTCAAGATTTAAATGTTGCAAAATACATAGTAATCCGGTTATTTTGTGACCATTCAAAATACATGTAAATCTCCGAACAAATGAAGAATTCATATTGACAATAACGTTTTATTCGCTTTTGACACGGCTCCATATTCAGGTATACGGCACATTCCATAATTACATCATCATAACAAATGAGGCATCGATGTAAAGGGAATAAACAGGCTGTCAATTATATCAAATTCGAGTAGGATAATTTCATAACAAAATATATATCAACGCTCAAACTTGAATCGTGGAACATTTTGCGAGGGGTTTATAGTATTACATGTAATCATATAACGTATATCACAACTACTGTATGCCCTTCAAGCATGTGTGGTGTTTTGAAAAACAACATTACATCCCCGCTCATTGGTAATTATGCATAAATGCTATATATGACAATCATAATGAAATGTATCCGCATTGAATATATTTCTACTGTTTACAGGGATAATATAGCTTTTGTTTAGAGTGCGCTTCGAGAAATAATGTTTTCTTTTTTGTAAGGTGATTAAAGGGATAGTTCAGTTTTGGTATAGAGGGCGCAACACGAAATGTTTTTTGTGTGAGATAATTACAAACAGTAAAATATTTGAAAGAGCATACAACTTTAATGGCAGATTCAACTTTATTTGATCAAAATCGGTTCGGAAACATCAATAAATATATCCGATCGGAATAAATCTGGGCCAAGATTTATTCGATGATGATTTTTTTAATTTAAAAAATGCTTACACTTTTTCAAAAATTTTCAAAAGAGGTTCTTAAATAGTTGTCAATAATCTCTCTATTTAAACATCATTTCACCAAAACATCACATTCATAATTTTGTATAAAAAAGGTAAAAACCAATGCTTTTTTTAGAAAGCGCCCACTTGTTTTTTAATGGCTCTTTAAAAAAAAAATGATAACAGTCATTTTACTTGGTGGTTTGTAATTTGAAAAACCTTTCGACCATGGTGGAATTATAAATATTAGTTTTTACCTGTTATTGTGCAGGTTTTGGGTACTAAAGCTCAGCCTTACCAAAAATGTACTACCCTTTAAAGACTAAGTGTAACATGTGACGAAAACAAAAACAGACGCAATTTTAACGGCAGAATAAACTTTGTTTGATCAAAATCTGTTTAGGAACAACCTAAAATATCAATAAATATATCTGAATGTAACAAATGTTGGGATCCAATGATTTAAGAAAATATGTTTAAATCCTACACATTTTTGAAAATATAACAAAATAGCTTTAAACTCGTTTTCTATGATCTCGATATTGAATACTTATTTTAACTAACATCACATTCAAATCTTTTGATTACAAATTGGTGAAACTTTCACATGTCTCGAGGGCGCCATCTTGTGTTAACGACTGTGTTTTGAATGAAAACAGCCATGTAACTTATTCGTGTACCGGTATTATGTTTTTCTACCATTGAAGCATCTTTACATTATAACTATTGTTTTTTAATGATGACTTACAAGTTTTAGTTTCTTAAAGGGATAGCCCCTCTTTTGCAAGCCAAATTTCAAAAGTTGCGAGATTATTGTCTTATATTAAAGAAAATGTCATTTAATAGCATGCCTGAAAAAATTAGGGCTTGAAATCTCTTTTTCGTGGAGTTATAGAGCTAAAACTAATAAACCATCGTCCAACGGCTAATTGTAAACTATACGTATATTCACCCAGTGAGGAAGTTCGTACACGGATTCCACGGAGTACCACAACGCTATGCGTGACCCCTACGTGACCCGCGCACATAATGACCGAAGGTATACAAAATAACCAAACATCGCTTAAACTGACTACATGTTATTATATATTCTTAATTTTTGAGATTTTTTTCCGTGACATACCTTTACAAATGTCGGCTTCACAATACCTTTACAAGAATAAGTACAATATTAGTGTAATATAATGCTAAATCAGTTAAACTATTTCATTGACTGATATATAGTTTGATGGAGGGACGCATTCGTTTTTCATTCGTAGAATCCAAATTACAGGGCTGTTCGATCTGATTTTTGTGTGTGTGTTACATTCATCCTCATCCGTCAACTGGAAACTGTTCAGACGTTTTGTAAAAGAGGGACTGTTTGACCAGAACTGTTCTCCCCCTTAACCATTATCTTCTCCAGATTTTAGACGAACGATAGACATAGCAAGATGACATACTTCTCGTCCGATTTGAACGAATACATTCCGTGCAACAGCACTGAATGCCAGAGTCTACCGCAGTGTGTCAGCGAATGTGGTAAATATCAAATTTGTTATGAATGGACATTTCCAGAACCGGTTGGGTAGCTATAGAGGGATGGGGCACGCAGCCCTAATCTTGTCAAAATACATCCAAACATAATAATTCAACTCGCGCAATATGATCCTTCCGAATGAAATATTCCTGATATACCACTCAAGGCCAGTCAATATTATATAATTATTATCTTTATTATTATTATTATTATTATTATTATTATTATTATTATTATTGTGGGAATGCGGACTAGATTACATCATATGTAGATGGCGGACTTGTCCGATTATGCTAGGTAGTTCATTTAACATTCCACACGTACTTGCACTTGTGTCTGATTATGCAAAGTAGGTCATTTTATTTGTCACACTCTATTGCGATTATGCAAATTAGTTTATAACACATGATTTCAATTCAATTTCAATTTCAATTTATTCTTGCTTCCAACAAAACATTACAAATGAATAATGATAATTTGCACAAAATAGTGATATACATATTGGAAACAAGAGGGGTCCACTAAAAAGCAATGCTTGTACAATTGTGGAACCCTCAAATAATAGTTAGGTATATTGTACATTTAAATTGACACATTCTAGACTACAACAACATAAACAAATATAGAGAGGAAAAAGGGGGAAAAGGGGATGCCAACAGAGACCAACATGGGACAAGAGAGAACTTTACATGACACAAATAGGAGAAGACGCACACAATACAAACAATGAGTCACTGCCAAAAGGAAGTGAGAGATCGGAGGTACAAATGTATGTAAAAGATAAGCTGCAAGTGGGGTTCAAGTGAAAATAAGGAAAAAGACTTGCGCATAATAGAATGGAACAATGCATGAGAAGGCACAATATATAATATCAGATTACATTTTGAGTCCGCGAGTAAAGAATGACCTTGTTTAAGGATGACGTAAGCACGAAATTAGAGTAAATGGGAGATATAATTCAATGATGTTTATAAGATTGTAATAAAAACAATTTTATTTTTTTCTTAAAGATATTAATCGATGGAGAATTTTTTATTTCATTACTTAAAGAATTCCATAATTTAGGACCTTCATATATAAATGTATTTTGAGCAAGTAGGGTCCGCAAGAGAGGTAAATGAAATTCTTCAGAATGTCTAGTTGGATAATTATGAACTGAACTATTTTTAAAAAACATTTCTTGAAAAACAGATGGTAGCATGTTATTATTATAATTATACATAAATTGACCAAGTTGAAATAAAAATAGGTCTTTTACCTTCAGTATCTTATTTTCAAAAAATAAAGAGTCAGTATGGGAGCGAAAAGGGGAATTGCAAATAATACGAATAACCTTCTTTTGTAATAACAACACTTTATCTAATAAAGTTTCATGTGTGTTTCCCCAAACTAAAAGACCATAATTTAAGTATGGGAGTATCAAAGAACTATAAAGCATAATTAGTGAAGTAAAAGGAAGACATGTTTTTACTTTATAAATAGTACCAATATTACGAGAAATAGTTTTACAAATATTATCAATATGATGTTTCCAAGAAAGGTTACTATCAACCGTTACACCCAGAAATTTAATGAATGAAACACGCTCCAATGGGGTGTTTTCAAAAACTATGTTAGCCGGTAACGAAGAATCTATAGATTTACTAAACAACATATATTTCGTTTTCTGGAGATTCAATGATAATTTGTTCGCTCTAATCCATGATAAAATATGACTCAATTCAATATTAATAATTTCAACTAATCTATGAGAATCCGTATGAGAAAAAAACAAATTTGTATCATCAGCAAAAAGTACGAATGACAAAATTTCGGACGATCGACAGAAGTCATTAATATATAAAATAAATAAAAGTGGGCCTAATATACTACCTTGTGGAACACCACAATTTATATTACGGGGAGCTGAAGAGTTATCATTTAAAAATACATACTGCCTTCTGTCTGAAAGATAGCTCCTGAACATTTAGATTCGCGGACGGATAATTAATGTGTAATACGCCGCCCACGCTTATGTTGTGTAGTGCATACGTGAGAATAGTGTAACCTCGGAGAAGCATATTTGACACGTTCAAGGTCGGAGCGCTGTGTTACTGACTGCTGTGAGACTTTAAGAGAGACGCGAGTCTTCCGTTGTACCTTTTGGGAAAGGTGACTTTGCAGCTATGTTACAGAAGCTGATGTGGTTGCTGAGCAGACAGATGGCTGCTTGGGGTCTGCCTGGACTGGAGACGTAGTTGAGGGATTCAGTGGGTCTGCTAGAGACCTTGGGGTTTTTGTCTCGATCTGCGAGAATCTACATTTGAGAGATACTGTGGCTGAATAAATAAATAACACGATGACACCTAACAAGCTGTCTCCGGTGTGTCCTTTTGGCCTCATCTAACGTACCACGACAAATTGGCGACGAGGATGGGATGACCGCAGATGAGGAGAGAAACCCCCTGGTCTTCACGAGGCAGCCCACCGACGGCACTGAGCTGGGAGGACTAGACTAGATGCTTTGCAGGGACCGATGGGTCGGGATGTTCTGCAGTGAACGACGGCGCAGAGAGGACTTCTGCAATCTGCATGACGACGGCGCAGAGAGGACTTCTGCATGACGACGGCGCAGAGAGGACTAGATGACAGAACTTTGAAGCAGGCAGCTCGGGTAGATTGTCCGCGCTGGAGATTGAGCTTTAAGAGGACAGCTCGGATAGGTGACCTGCGTGCTGCGATGACAGCTCGGATAGATTATCCGTGCCGGT
This sequence comes from Echinarachnius parma, assembly GCA_037951105.1. Classification (NCBI taxonomy): domain Eukaryota; kingdom Metazoa; phylum Echinodermata; class Echinoidea; order Clypeasteroida; family Echinarachniidae; genus Echinarachnius; species Echinarachnius parma. The sequence continues at coordinate 9,264 of JBAMJV010013243.1, forward strand.
GACCGAGCTAAGAGGACAGCTCGGATTAGACGGTCTGCGCCGATGACAGCTCGGAAAGGTTATCCGTGCTGGTGGCCGAGCTTATGAAGACAGCTCGGAAAGATGGCCTGCAATGATGACCGAGGTAGCGACCGTTGGAAGAATGCGGGATCAACGGACCAACATATGGGTCATGAACATTTAAGAGAGACTTAATAGCCTTGACCCACACATTGGGGTATAGTGTAAGGTGCTTATAAACATTTGAGTATGCTTATTACACGTTGGACTTAGTAAATTCTTCATAGTACATGTACCACTTATGAAGTAATTTAGAGTATTGTGTTTTGTTTACCTTGTTTGCAGGTATTTTTCAGTTTTCTCGAGGTAGAGGCCTGCTTGGCGTGATGCAGAGCCATGAGAGATGGATCTACAGAGAGTGTTTGCCTCCTTGTTGGCTCTAGGGCAATCAGTAGATGTTGCGAATCTCCTTCTGGGCCGATTGCAGATTGAGAAGTTTAGTGGAGACTGTAGGGATGGCACTAAAACGCCTTTCTCTAACTGGTTTGAGGAGTTCAATCTCTTGGTAGGGCCATTCCAACTCGGTGATGAGGGGAAGGCTAAGGTTCTTGTGGACAACCTCACTGGGCCAGCAGGAGAGGAGGTTGAGTACTGCTTGTCGGAGGAGCAGAGGTGTAGTTTTAAGGAGATAGTGAAGGCTCTCAGGCGGTGTTTTAGGCGGTGTTTTAGCTGTGAGACATGTCACTTTTTGCGGGTCTTGTTCCATTCTCGTGTTCAAGGTGAGAATGAGGATTTGGCGGGATTTAGTAGGGCTTTCGTGCGTCTGTATGCTAAGGTTGTAGATGCAGCAGACGATGAGGTGGAAGCTGCGGCTTTGAGGCAGCTGAGGGATGGAGCCCTGGCCAATCAGTTTGTTGAGGGAAAACGAGATGTAGGTGAACGTGTGATGGTGAGGCGTCTTTACCTCAAGCATCAGGGTGAGAGTTTTGAGGTGCTCAGAGAAGCAGTGTTGCGGGTACTTCTCCAGGATGGTGATCCTACGATTGAGGGAGATGAGCTGACAGGTTCCGGTACACAGGTTGTGTCTGGTGGAACAGTGGTTCAGCAGGATGATGTAGGTGTTGTATATGTCGATGTAGATGATGTGGATATCGACAATGTAGATGTACAGTTAGATGATGTACATGTAGATGTACAGTTGGATGATGTACATGTAGAAGACGTAGATATTGATGATGTAGATGTACATGTAGATGAGGTACATGTCGATGTCAATGATGTAGATGTCGATGATGTAATTGTACATGTAGATGTTATAGATGTCGACGATCTAGATGTAGATGTATGTGATGTTGACCCTAGGGATGATATAGATGATAGGTCGGTTAGTGAGGAGGAAATTGAGGAGTTCCCATTTCCAGGTGCCAGAGAGGGTCCCGAACCGTCGACTGAGTATCATAGGGTTAAGGACCATGTGGGGATAGAGGATGTGGACAGAGAGTTGTGGAGTTGTCCGAGGTAGGTAGGATACATGCCTAGCTTTACCTTTGCTTTTGAGGTGTGTGCTGCTCGCGATGCAGTATGGAGCGACATCGGGCGTGTCCGGGAGGTTGTGTGGGGGCCCTGGGAGTCCCAGTGGAAGCCAAATAACGAATGTTTTTGGTCTGTTATACCTGTTGGTGGATGATGTATAAATTTGTATGTTTATACAAATAAGGTTGTGTAGCTGAGGATAGATTTTATGCATTTTTATGCATGTTGCATTTTATGCAGTGAGGGAGGATTTTTGCATTTCTGCATTTGATGCATTTTATGCAGCAAGGGAGGTTTTATGCATTTTCAGTATCTGGCATAAAATTAGTAAGGGCGTTTTTTTTGCATTTGTTTAGAGTATTCAGCAAGAAATAAGCGGGGAAGATTTTATGCATTTTCTTGGGAGTATAGAGTATTTATTGCGATACGAAACATGGGGAAGGAAACTGCATATTCATGGTTTTCTTTATTTTTGTGGGAAAAAAAAGAAAAGAGGGAAGAGAATAGGCTACAAAGTGATTTTGGTTTAGATAGAGTATAAAAGGTTTCAGTTTTTGATAAGGCAAGCTAGTTGGTGCTAGATAAGTTTTATATGTAAATAGTTTGGATTTGCTTGTCGTTATACAGGAAACAGGGTTTATACTTTGATTATTGGAGTTAGATTTGTAGGTAGTCATCTCATTTGATGGTATTCATAGGAGATGTGTGCATTTAGCAGTACACATTGGTAGAAGGTGATGTTTTTGTCTATGTTTTTGTCAATGTAGTTTTTTGGAAAAAGAAATAGTGTATAGGCTATAGGATTCTTTTTGTGTTACTGCAGAAATGGTCTTTTTGTATTACTGCAGAATGAAGTGTGTGGTCCAGAAGATTTGTTGTATTAATACTGTAAGATGAACAGGGTGTGTTCTAGAGGTTTTTTTTGTGGAAAATTTGAAGTTTTTTTTGAAAAATTTGAAGTTCAGTGGAATTAGTAACCTTTTAGAGAGGTTGCGATATGTTCCATAGTTAGATTTTAGAGCTTTCGGGACGAAAGCTATTTAAGCGGGGAATATGTGGGAATGCGGACTAGATTACATCATATGTAGATGGCGGACTTGTCCGATTATGCTAGGTAGTTCATTTAACATTCCACACGTACTTGCACTTGTGTCTGATTATGCAAAGTAGGTCATTTTATTTGTCACACTCTATTGCGATTATGCAAATTAGTTTATAACACATGATACATTTAGATTCGCGGACGGATAATTAATGTGTAATACGCCGCCCACGCTTATGTTGTGTAGTGCATACGTGAGAATAGTGTAACCTCGGAGAAGCATATTTGACACGTTCAAGGTCGGAGCGCTGTGTTACTGACTGCTGTGAGACTTTTAGAGAGACGCGAGTCTTCCGTTGTACCTTTTGGGAAAGGTGACTTTGCAGCTATGTTACAGAAGCTGATGTGGTTGCTGAGCAGACAGATGGCTGCTTGGGGTCTGCCTGGACTGGAGACGTAGTTGAGGGATTCAGTGGGTCTGCTAGAGACCTTGGGGTTTTTGTCTCGATCTGCGAGAATCTACATTTGAGTGATACTGTGGCTGAATAAATAAATAACACGATGACACCTAACAAGCTGTCTCCGGTGTGTCCTTTTGGCCTCATCTAACGTACCACGAAATTATTATTATTATTATTATTATTATTTTTGCATTATTACATCATACTAATGATACAAATAATTATAATGATAATAGTGCTGTTAATAATCGTTATAATCATTAATATTATCTTCATTTGTCCTACTATTTCGTTCGTTCAGATTTGCCGACACCATCCACAACAGTTCAAGACGCCTTTAGCAGCACTGGTGGGGGAAATGATTGCTCAGTAGAGATCGGCTTTACTTCACCTCCGGGGACGTCCGTCATGTCTGGTGCGATGGCGGAACACTTCTGGATGTCCGCTGGAGGGAAAGCTGTTAATACCCTCCGCGTGACGTGATGTCTCATAATAGCTGCAATCATATTAATATGCAAACGAGTCCATCGCAGAAAGATTCGCAAATATAGCGGCGTTAAATTTGCTTTGCCACCTCTCGGGATTGAGGAAGAACCCGAGGAGGTCGACTGACAAGCACCGGCACCATAGTCGTTAATGGGCCTGTCATACTTACGGTAGTGGACGTAGTGATCCGTAGGGTAATTAAATGTGGGTCAGACGTTAAACTAGGTTAAACTACGATAAAATACGTAAAGGTACGGTGATGAGCCACAGAAGAGTACAGATAAGTACGTTCAAGTACCATAAACTACAATACACTACGCTAGACCTCGGTAATGCGGGTGCAGCTCGCTCGCGGACAGATACGGAGTGGTACGTCTGACTACGCTTGAGTACGGTAGACTACGGAAGCAACTACGCTAGACTACGCTAGGCTACGCTAAACAACGTCAATACGGTATATTTATCAACTCCACAGGGGAGTATGCAGCCAGCCCGCGGTCTGGTACGGCCATTGTCAAATGATTGTGCGCTCGTGAAATTTGTCTTATTTTTTTGCTTAAACATGTCTGGATCAAGACTGTAGATGCTGGTTTTGTGCACGGTAAAGTACGTCAGACGGTTAGAGTACGCTAGAGTACATTTAAGTACGTAACGAAGTACGTTAGACTACGCTAGACTTCGTTATACTACGTTAGACTACGTTAAACTTCGGTTTAGTACGTTATTACTACGGATGCCTTTAACGTAGCGCTCTTTTGAATGTCAGCAGTTCACATTCTCTCTCTCTATCTCGCTCTCTCTCTCTCCCCCCCTCCTCTCTTCTATTTTTCTTTTTCTTAACACCCAATACCATTTCCCCCTATATACATAGAACCTTCTTCTTTCTCTGTCTTTCTCTGTTTGTTGCCTTGTTCCTTTTTGCTCTTTTCCTCTCCATCCTTTTGTATATATTTTCATCCTCTCCTTTTCAAATTTCAAGCTATCCCTTTTGTAAATATTTCCCCCATATTTAATCATTCGTAGTTTTGATAACTTTGAAACATTTAAAAAAGTTAAACATTGATGTATTATATTTTATGGGGACCTTGCTCTTACAAGCCCAGCTTCTCTAAGGTCTCCACTTTCTTTCATAACTTGTTTTTTGTTTTTGTTATTTTTTTTTTAGGAAACAACACATTTGGATTGTATATCGATTTAATATTGCACTTAAATTGTTTTTCTTATGCTGTTTTGTTCTATTATTATATGTACAAATGTTGTGAAATAAATAAATAAAATGAACCTTGAACCTTAAATGAACCTTTTGAACATGTTCACAAATCAAATCGAAGATCACGGCTCCCTCGAGTTAATACCAAGTTAGCATCACGGACAACTACGGTACGATACGGATGCTAGTACGTTCAACAAGTACCTTCAACTTCGTTCAACTACGATCAACAACCATGACAACGTTAGCCACCACTACGTTCAACTACGTCCACTACCGTAAGTGTGACCGGCCCTATATATAGCTATGATAAGTTCATATTATATAAGTGTGACCTTTGCCTCCAGGGGCCCGTTTCATGAAAGGCTTTTAACTATATTCGTACACAACCTTGGTATAACTTTGACATTTACAGCAACACGTGTTGCATGAAAGCGTCTTTGCTATTTTACTTGCAACCTTGTCCTTTGTGATCGGAACAAACGCCATCCGTATGTTCGTATAATGGCATTATATCAGTCACAGTCACGTGACAGTTAATACGAGCTTAGAGCCTTTCATGAAACAGGCCCCAGATTATTTAAAATATTTCATGTTTATTGTTACATTAGTACAATCATCTGTCCCCCTGGTACTAAACCATGTATACTTTCTTCTTATTCAAACACTTTCATTCGAAGTATAGTCGCTAAAGCTAACACTATGTTTAACAGTATAACAGTATAATTATTGTAAATGAAATAAGTATAGTTTAAGAACAACTCCACGAATCTGAGATTATATACAGTCTTTATGATACAATCATGCAGACATCAGTTCATATTTCACGGACGCGCAATTATTAGTCTCAGATGAATGATATAATATCAAACCATGACACAGATTCAGAATGGAGTAGTTTACATTGTATGCAAAACGTTTCTGTCTATACATCTACATGGATGCCTGTTTTCAGTGGAAGTCTAAATTCAGGCCTATGTCAATTAGCAATTGTATTTTGACTATTTTCTACGCAAATCTGGCACTTGACTCAGTTGGAAGTCTCATGTACAGCTTATAGTCTGTGGGCCAGAGGGGTCTACCGGTGACCCCCCTATGATCCTCCGACTTTGGTGTCATTTTGTCCATTGATATGTCCAATGTTAGAAACAAAATGTTAACAAGAAAAAAACTCATTTATACTATGTTTTTTTACTATTTTTTTGGAGGTATGTAAAAATAGCACTTTTTCATGTTTTGCTTCATTTCTTAGGGTGGGTGAAAATTGAGATTGCATTAAATGCTCTCATTTCATAATGACTAGTTCTTTATCCACTAAACTTTGCTGATACCCATATCCATACAAGCATATGGTACGGACAAATTTTCGGTGTCATAGTTGATTGGCTTCATATAATTATGACGTCATAAAATTTGCATATGAAAATCACGGGAATTTCCGTGAACAAAACGGTTAAAAAAACAATGTTCATTAATATAGTTTGTTTTTTTCACCGTGAAAATGATGGCAGTGAGCTTAAACTTATGTTGTCTACTAGTGAGAGTGTATTCAAATCAGAAACGTGATTATTCTTTGAATATAATCTACAAAAGGGACATTTTTGATTACGTAATCACTATGCGTCATATGCAATTTTGAGGCATATAATGGTCATGTTATCTAGGTCACAAGTTGGTACATATTGGTTCCTCTTTAGTTTCTTTATTTGAGGGCAAATCACTCTCATATTTGGTACATATGTAAAGATAGGGGGGCTTTTCAGTTTACAATAAGTAGAATTTCAAAAGGTCATCATATGAGGGCGCTATTTAATAAAATTAGTTAAAAACACTAAAAATCCTATAAATTCCGACAATGATGAGTTTTTTCTCTAACTGTCTGATTTGTTTATAAAACTTTATATTTTGCTGGCATTATTATGCAAATTTACTTTTCCTAGAATGAACTAAAGACGTTTATGTTGTATCTCATATTGTTGAGGGTCTAAATTAGGCCTAACTCCTTCTGATCTGAGTGCAATAGGGAATACATTGCGCTACATAAAAATGCTTTCAGATAATTAATTTAATTGTAACCCTATAAGTCTAGTCCTGAGCGAGATTTTCTGATGGCCTATTTATAAAAAAAAAATGAAGTAAAAACAAATTATTTTGGGAAAATGTTGGTCAGAAACTGATTTTTCAGTATGTGTATTATTCTTCTTTTTAGCATCACATTTCTGTTCAGATTAGCAAAAAAATGAATATGTCTTGTTGACAGTTCAATTTTTTTATACCCCCACCCCCCCCCCCCCCCCCTCCCCCCAAAAAAAAAGTTACAAACATTTCATGTGATAACTAGATGAATTCATATTCATGCTTTTAGTACCATGGTGACAGAAAGTGACAAATTAATTAAAAACAATTTAAAGCTAACGTTCAGATTGCAATATGTTTTAGTTCACGAAAGGCTGTTCATAATTTAGAAGCACATGCATATATGAACGTCTGTGTGTGTATTTAACTGTTAGCACCATTTTTACTCTGATCTTTTACAAAATGAAACGTACTACGTCTCAATATTCATAATATCAATAAACGGGCTACTAAGTACCAGTGTTGGGTCCAAGACCAGAGGGTCCGAGATCAAGATCAAGATCAAGATCAGACAGTCCGAGATCAAGATCAAGACCAAGATCCACAGCTCAAGATCGAGATCAGAACCTCTGAGATCAAGATCGAGATTACTGATGCCGATCTCGAGACTGGTATCGAGATCAAGATCGATCTCGAGATACCCAACACTGCTAAGTACATTCCATTAGTCATAGACACCTCACGAATGATCTGCTAGAATTACGGCCTGTGAAAGCATGGCTGTGGCAATAGCTAATGTCAGTTAGATTCCTTTTATGTCTGTTTTTATTCACTGAATAAATGGTATAAGCGAATAAGGGTGACAAATTATAGTACATCTAATTTCATCATGGAACTTAATTAAGCCTTACATCGCCTTTCTCCTTTACCATGTTTACATTAGTGATTAGATATAATAAAAAGTATCACTATCTTTACGACAACAAATTATCGTAAAGAATGATGGAGACATAAAGCATCCAGGGGGGGGGGGGGGGCACTCATGTATAATGTAAGACGGGTATGTGCCGCTTACAAGACCCCCGTTTTCACACCCGATTGCCGCTCTCAAGATACCCGATTTTCAAAAATTGCCGCTCCATAGACCCCCGGAATGACTTGGCTAGGTAGTTGAGTAGCGCCAAGTCCATTATTCTTCTTCTAGTCAGCTCCTTGACCACTTTTTGAGTGTTTCCGTAGATCTTTGGTAGCTCCAAGTTCATGTATTTCGCCCGTATGTTGTAGTTTTAGTCTTCTCCTTAGACCCCTTAACTCCCGTTTCAGGGTCTTTGTAGCTCCAAAGACCCTATATTTTGTGCTTGTAGTCAGCTCTTAAGACCCCCATTTAAGATTTCCGTGCGGCACACCCCCGTCAAAAATAATTCGAGTGCCCCCCCCCCCCCCCCCCCCGGGAAAGCATCTACCTTCTGTGCGACATCTTTGAGCTTTTCAAGCGCCTGATCCTAAACCAGCACCATGCAATCACAACAAAAGCACCCCAACACCTGGACAGACTGGCTCCTGATCCATGATATTCACGAGCCCAGTAATTAATTTGCCACAGTCCATAGAAGAGGTGACTTCAGAATTTGGGAGGTTCAGCCAATTGCTGCCTATGCGTATGAAACCGTGAACCACTGGTTCATCCTGAACTTAAATGAGATTACAATTGATTTTACTAAACCAAACCGCTGAACCGATTTTAAGTTATGCTGAAGACCTTTGGATTGAAGTCAAGAGCTCATGAGCAAACGAATGATCTATGATAATTAGGACACACTCCCTACAATCCTAAACAGACAACAACTAAATGTAAATCATACCAGAACCAAGATTGCATGTGCGGGCCACTCTGTTCGGAGGTGACTGCATGTCCCTGTCGCTGAACGACATCCATCGTAACATAGTAACTTTTACGTCAATACTATTCCGTGCCATACTGAACAGCATTCTCATACAAGCTCCAGGAAAAGACCCATCTGCAAAAAAGAGTTACAGAGCGGTCTCACTTCTTGCACCATCTTCAAGCTGTTTGAGCGAATAATTCTGACCCGCATATAAAGTGCAGTTGTAGAACCATCTCTGATGAAGGAGCAAGCAGGATTCCGGACTGGGAAGTCTTGCACAAGCCAACTGCTTAACCTTACACAACATAATGTATATAAGATGGTTTTCAGCAAGGTGTCTTAACTGGAGCTGTGTTTGTAGACCTCTCAGCAGATTCTGATAATGTCAACCACCACAGGCTCCTACAAAAACTACTGAATGTGAACAACATGCACCTGACCTACAATGATGAAGACCCTGATTGAGAATAGACCCTTCTTCGTCGAGCTGTCTGGAAAGAAAAGTCGTTGCCATAAGCAGAAGAATGGCCTCCCAAGGAAGCGTTCTGGTCCCTAATCTGTTCAACATAGATCTATATTAACGACCAGCCTATCTATACATGACACCAGGAGCTTCATCTATGCAGACGACTTTTGTATCACCACCCAACGTGATGAATTCCCTAAGGCAGAAGCCCCCTTGTGCGAGGGTCTTACCAATTATTCTCATACTACAAAGAGCACCACATGAAGGCTAATCAAACGGAAGCTGTAGATCACTGGAATGGAACTAGACTGGAACATTATGTTTGAAGTACAATGCCTATTATCACGAAGCTCAAGGGGAAGGTCAGCTCCATGAATGCCTTTCTTGGCAAACTGAGCACTTCAAAGTTGGGAGAAAACCCGAAAACAATCAGAGCTACCGGTCTAGCTCTTTGTAACTTAACTACATAATTTACCAGTCCGGTGTGGGAACGCTCAACACATGCAAAGAAGATCGATCCTGTGCTTTACACAATTAAGCTGCCGTTACATCACATGATGAATAAGACCAACTAGGACTGATAACTTCTATAAAATAAGGAGAGCTGTTGCTAGCCAGAATGAACGACTGAGACAAATAGAGGACGAAATGCATCCCCCAATGACCACCCACTGCATCCTCGGCGCCTTAAGTCAAAGAAAAGCTTCCTTTCATATGTTGACCCTCTGGTGTCTGGACTGCAGTGTGTCTTCAAGAAACTCAGGGAGAAGAGACTGGATGAGAGGCCAGTAGACAAGCGTTTGCCTATGCAGACATTAGATGCACTGCCAGCAGGATTAAACTATCCCTGGATGACTTGGCGTAGCCTGAATAGGCTTCTGACAGGCGTGTGAAGATGCAACTCCAACATGTTGAACTGGGGATACATCGAAGGTGCAGCAGAGTGCGAATGCGGTCAAACCCCTCAGACCAATGACCACCTGCTTATAGTTGTGATCTGGTACATGGAATGTGTACTATCGAAGAGCTGGCAGACACTATAACAACGTAATGCTCAGATTTGCCCGCCATTGGCAGGAAGTTGTGTGATAATACAAAATGTTAAATGATACAAGCTACAAATTGCTATAAGATGAAAGACATTTTTGAGGCCGAGGTCTTAAAAGCGGCCTTGTATTAGGAGCGGCGATCGGCCTTTTAAAATATGCAAATGGGACCCGTATAGGAGCGGCGATCGGCCTTTACAAAATAAAAATGAGAACCTTAGGAGTGGCAACCAGCCTTTTTGATGAAAATGAGAATCTTACGAGCAGGGAGTGGCCTTTAACAAAATATAAAACAGGACCCTTATTAGGAGTAGCCGGACCGGCTGTGAAAAAGGGGGTCTTTGAAGCGACTCATACCCGTTTGGCAAATATACACAAACCCCCTACCCCCGGATACTAGTTAGCTAACAAAGAATTAAGACAGTATGACAGCTGAATGAAGGAATGTCCACTCAGGCGATATAACATTTGGATGTCGTCATTGGATAAATAAAACAAAAGTACAAAAGTATGTATTGCAGGGCAAATAATTAAAGTCCATGGTAATTGATATAAGATTGCAGTTGGCCTGAACTGAAGCCAACTGCCATGTTTATTTTGTAGACGGGTGATTGTTGTTTTTATTTTTGTGATGATATTACCTGTACAGTATATGTCACCCTTCATCTCTTGTGTTCAACACGAGATGATAACAAACATTGTTTGGTGTAATGTAGTACGTCCATTGCCTTCTTGGGGTCATTGATAATGTTGATGGTTGACCATGGTTTCTTTCTGTTTGTGATCGACATGTCCACATTGATCGTTGCAGCTCATTTTCGCTGCCAAAGGTGTCTCCTAATGAGTTCAAGGGATATTTTGGTATATGGTGTGTATCGGTGCCAAAAAAGAAAAGGCGTTTAAAATAAGTAAGTTCAACAGATATGTGATTTGCATTTTTCGTTGCTATTGAAGCTTAAATGAGACGTATTAAACTCTTCCCTTTTCTGAGAAAAGGGGTAGTCCAAGCAAACAATTAATACAGAACATTATTTTTTTAAATCTGGCTAGATGTGGTTTACCAATTTGTATTTGTTATGCTTTTATTTGATATTCGTAAATATATTCAGACAGAAATTACTCACTCTGTGCTAGATTACCAGGGCTGAAAATGGTACGTGAACGCATTATTATGTAGTGCAATGTATTTTCCTAATTAACTTTCAAAGGTAACGTTCAGACAGTTGTTGTCTAAATTAGACCAGAAAAATATAAAATACTATACATACATGTCCTGCAAAGTATGCACAAATATTGAGTTTTCTATTGATTTTTATGTAGCGCATTGTATTCCCTATTGCACTCGGATCAGAAGGAGTTAAGCCTAATTTAGACCCTCAACAATATGAGATACAACATAAACGTCTTTAGTTCATTCTAGGAAAAGTAAATTTGCATAATAATGCCAGCAAAATTTAAAGTTTTATAAACAAATCAGACAGTTAGAGAAAAAACTCATCAATGTCGGAATTTATAGGATTTGTAATGTTTTAAATAATTTTACTAAATAGCGCCCTCATATGATGCCCTTTTGAAATTCTACTTATTGTAAACTAAAGAGCCCCCCTAGCTTTACATATGTGCCAAATATGAGAGTGATTGGCCCTCAAATAAAGAAACTAAAGAGGAACCAATATGTACCCACTTGTGACGTAGATAACATGGCCATTATATGCCTCAAAATTGCATATGACGCATGGTGATTACGTAATCAAAAATGTCCCTTTTGTAGATTATATTTAAAGAAAAATCACGTTTCTGATTTGAATACACTCTCACTAGTAGACACCATAAGTTTAAGCTCACTGCCATCATTTTCACGGTGAAAAAAAAAAACTATATTAATGAACATTGTTTTTTAACCGTTTTGTTCACGGAAATTCCCGTGATTTTTCATATGCAAATTTGATGACGTCATAACTATATGAAACCAATCGACTATGACACCGACAATTTTTCTGTACTGTATGCTTATATGGACAATGGTATCAGCAAAGTTTAGTGGAAAAAGACTTAGCCATTATCAAATAAGACCCTTTCATGCAATCTCAATGTTCACCCACCCTAAGAAATGAAGCAAAACATGAAAAGGTGCTATTTTTACATACCTCCAAAAAAGTAGTAAAAAAACATAGTATAAATGAGTTTTTTTCTTGTTAACATTTTGTTTCTAACATTGGACATATCAATGGACAAAATTACATCCAAGTCGGAGGATCATAGGGGGTCACCGGTAGGCCCCTCTGGCCCACAGACTATTACTCGGAATCATGAATCTACAGTAAATGTGAAAAAACGCCATCTGACGTTGAGATATAGACATTGTACTGATAGGGTCCCAACCGCGTCTTTTTTTCCGTACCACTAATGCGTCAGTTTTCCTCAAAAACTCGTGAAAGCGCGCTGGTAAGCCAAGACTAGCTCGCCTGTGTTGATTAACACGCAAGACCAGCCATTTTCTCAATAAAATCGTGGTTTCACACACCATGATGACTGTGACTGTGTCTGTGTGATGTATCTACACCTAAATAACTTTTTTTCTAGTCGCATCGTCGTGGTCGTAGTCCACATCGAGATCGGTCACTAATTAATGGTCACCCTTGCCCTTCGACTTGTCTTAGCTAGATCGATGTTGCAGAGTCGCAGAGTTTGATGCACAGAAATGTACGTTACAGCAGCGGCGCTAGTCTTGGCTTACCAGCGAGCTTTCACGAGTTTTTAGGAAAACTGACGCATTAGTGGTACGGAAAAAAAAAGAACCATTGAAATAGTATACTTCAATGGTCCAAACATTGACTGTCTACAACATTTGTACGACTCTGTATGACTACATTGTTTAATGTGGCTCATTTTGTATAGGTATGTTTAAGGTGAATGCTTCTTGTATTATTTTGTTTTATTCTAAAATATGAATTTAGCTTGCAGTATGGAACAATGAAAGAACATAACATTGTTATACATATTTTTGTATAAAGGAAAACAAAAACATGTATTTATGGGCATATTTTTAGATACAACACCATAGCAGTACTATTAACAACAAATTATTTCAAAATAATAATAATAATAATAATAATAATAATAATAATAATAATAATAATAATAATAATAATAATAATAATAATAATAATAATATGAACATTTATATAGCGCAGCTACTATAAATATATACTCTACTGCGCTTAAATAACTATCTAAATTATTATTACCCATGGTCATCAGGTACATTTCAAACCAACACAATGATATTGCGGACTTTCTTAACTCCCCGGGGAGCATACTAGCGGAGCTGCCACTGATGATGGCGCTACCAGCTAATTAACACCCGACCATGGTACCCATTTATACACCTGGGTAGAGAGCAGCAATTGTGGATTAATTGTCTTGCTGAAGGACAAACGGAATGGGCAGGGTTCGAACTCGGGATCTCGAGATCAGAAAGCGCGCGCTCTACCGATCTTGCCACACCACGTCCAGGAACTAAATTATATATTATTGACTGTAAAAATTATCAAATATTTGATTATTTGCTACACTATGAAACAATAAATTTGGCCACTGCAGACAGGTGACCACTATATGCAGGTTCCCTAACACTGTTTTCCACTGCAGATGATTTTAATGTGGCCACAATAATAGACAGGTTGCATCATTAAACGAGACACACATCAATCAACGAGGTGACCATTCATAATCAATCAATATATCAAATGAAGAGGTAAGGTCCACTTTTGTAAGTTTTGAGAAAGAGAGGTGTTTTATTTGTCATAGTTAACAATGTTGAGAGGATATACAATTCTATTACATGAAAGAGCATCATAATAGGATTGTAAAATAACTCTTTAAAAAGCATCTTCTTTTTTATTTTTTTTAATTTTTTATTTTTTGTTGGACCTAACATTTTTTTGGAAACAAATTGTGTTGGACCTAACCTCTTTGAAAAAAAAAATGAATTTTCTTTGTAAATTTTAACAATTTCCAGTATGAATCTGAGTTTTCTGTAAGCTTTACCGGGACAGAGTTGCTAAAATCTATAGATTAAGCTAACATAATGAATTTTGATGGAAAATGGACCTAACGTCTTTTGGAAACAAGCTCTCCAGAATGAAGAGTTCGTTTCCAAAAAAGGTTAGGTCCACTTTTGTAAGTTTTGAAAAAAGGAGGGTTTTTTTATTTCTCATAGTTAGAAATGTTGAGAGAATATACAATTCTATTACATGAAAGAGCATCATAATAGGATTGTAAAATAACTCTTAAAAAAATCCCAGCACCTTATGTTTGTTTTTATTAATTTTTTTTTTCATTTTTTTTTTGGACCTAACCTTTTTTTGGAAACAAACTGTGTTGGACCTAACTGAATTTTCTTTGTAAATTTTAACAGCTTTCCAGTATGAATTTAGTTTTATGTTAGCTTTACCGGATAGAGCTGCTCAAAATCTATAAATTGAGCTAACAAAATGATTTTTGACCGAAAATGGACCTAACCTCTTTTGGAAACGAGCTCTTCAAATATAGATACTCATTCTTTCAATCATCAAAAAAGAGAAAAGAAGCCATAATTTTAAAGTCATACCTGTAAAGTGTCCAAATCCACGAAAATTACTTGGAGCTTCCTCGTTTCTCTTCTACCGTGTTGTTTTGCTTATGGTAAGAGAAGAATAAAATAGGGTTTGATTTTTTCAAATGTCCCTTTAGTATGAAGATAATTATCATTGAAAATCATTATTTCTAAAGCGTTAATCAACGCAATTGAAAAAAAGTACAATTGTCTCAGCTGAGAACGTCCGCATGCAGCACCCGTGAGAACATTCCGGAGATTGAACTTTGAGCCGAGCGAGTTCAAATTCTATGAATTATGTACTACGTGTGTAAAAATACACGGGTGCGAATATCTCAAACGGATCATTCATTACTGCGACAAAAGTATGGCAGACCATCAGTATTCGGTGATAAAATATGAACACAATATTCGTTTTTTCACTAGGTAAACAGTGTTCGTTTTCTTTCAAACTTTCACAAATCTTTCAATTGTATTTTACAATGATATTGATATAGGATTGAAGTCTCAAATGTCATTTTGTGCAATATCTGACACTTTACAGGTATCACTTTAAGGCAATTAATACATATAAATATTTATTAATACAATACAAAAATAGTAGATAGCTTTATAGATCGTTCTTTTCAAGGTATAAGCCTTGTACCATATAATGATCTCTCCTCACCGTATAACTGTTATACAACATATTGAGTGCTGTGCATTATATGATATACTAAGCTATCTTCACTGTAAAACTGTTATACAATATATTGAGTGGTTTGCATGGTATAAACCTAATATACAATATACCATGCTGTCCTCATGGTATAAGGCTTATATGATAGTAGCTGCGCTATATAAATGTTCATATTATTATTATTATTATATACTGAGCTATCTTCACTGTATAACTGATATATATGACATATTGAGCGCTTTGGATGGTATAAGCCTTATACGATTGTCCAGCTCCAAAACGTCAACACGCTCCTAAACTGCAACATGCTCCCTAGCTGCCTGAAAAGCTCTATGATCCCTGTACGCTGTGATGCCGCGTACGCACTGTCCGAACTAATTTTCAGGCAGCTAGGGAGCACTTTAAGTTGTTAACGTTTAGGAGCATGTTGACGTTTTGGAGCTGGACATACACTACGATACATGTGCTCTCTTCACGGTATAAGCCTTTTACGAAATAATGAATACAAAATACCTTGTTTTATTGATAACATTTTATTTTAGTAAAATCTCAATTCAAATGCAACTTTTATGTTAATGAGTTTTATTTTAGGATATTTCAGCTGTTTCTGAACAGATTTTGATGAATCAAACATCGTTTGATTTAAACATTGTGCTCTATTGCAATCCGTACTAAGTATTTTTTCGCTAAGTCTTTATATTTTTAAATTAACTATACAAAAAAGGTGCATTAATTTGGTGATCCCTCATGTATATCCCTTAGTTGATTTCTATCCTTCGGGATCGAATCCTGTTGGAATCCCATTTTCTTTGCTCTTTTTCATTCATATTATTTTTTTCTGGTCAGTTTCTTTAAAGATTTGAATGATTTCCTTATTCTTCGTAAAACATCAAAACAATCATTTGTAATGCGTCTCTTAAGCCAAAATACATATTTTCCTAAATACAACAATTAGAAGAGATAGAAATGTTTCAATTCACTCATCATTCTACATGGTAATCATGTTCCCTACGCACAGCTACATCAGGGTTTGAAATTAACACTTAGAGATAGGCCTGGGGCAACCAGATAAGCTACCAGCCACATAAATGTAATCAATATGTTTACACGTCAATGCATAATTTTACTTTGAACACCTTCCATCTTTGTAATTATTCAGGTTTTGGGCTGATGAAATATTGGAAGCTTTGATTTGAACTGTTTGACTAGGCTACAAGGAAAACCTTAATTTCTTTCAACATACAATGCTTCAGGTGTAGTATGCCTGTATCAGCAAGGACAATATACTTTCTCAGGAACAAACCAGATATCTGTGGAAAACAGAATAATAGTGATGTTTATCTGTCTGTTAACCTTATTGGCAATTTGATAGACTGGTCATTTTAAGTGGCCATATCTGGCCAACATGCAAAATAATATTTCATGATGAACCAATATTCTCTTACATTTTCTAGATTGTCCTTGTCAACAACTTGCAGTTCAAACTATGCAACTAAAGTAGTTACATTATGCGGGGAAACGTCATTATAATGAGCACCTGGAGTCTATTGAATTTAACTTCTATACTGAATATCTTGTTGTATCAGGGCTTGAAAACAAAAACATAAAAATTACATGGACCTGTGAAATATCGCGTTATCAACGGCGCTTATTTATTTATTTAGTTGTTTTATTTATTTATTTATCATATTCCTTCATGTCTCACAATAATCAATTTCGTACATACAAATAAACTGGTAATAACATCGAAATAGAAACATACAGAGGTCTGGCAATATAAGCTAGAAGCTTGAAGTGTTACCATACCTAAGATTTTACAAGTTTTACATATTCTTAAAGATACAGTTGACATAGATAATACAAACAAGAAAAAAAGTAATAGAAACTAATATAAAACACTATTTACGAGTACAGATAAAGATAAGAGTTACGTCCCTAAAGTATGTTCTAAAGCAGGAAGAAATGTATAGCAGACATGATAAAAAGGTACCGTCCATACCGGAGGAGAAATACAGGAAAGAGAGAGGGAAAAGAAAAAAGTGGGGGAGAGTTGAGAGACAGAGAGAGGTGTGAAGATGCCTTATGTAATTAATTAACAATATCATCATGCACAGTTACATGTCATGCTGAATTACACATACACATATAGAACACTACAATACATTTTATCGTAAGTAATTACAGCTATGATAAAAAGAATTAACAAACCAACTGATTGAACAAATTATCTTACACAAAAAATTTTGCAAAGAGCATGCGTTTAACTGCATTTTTAAAAGAGCAAATTGTAGGCAAATTATGTGTTTCAATTAACAAAGAATTCCAAACGTCTGGACCAGTATGTCTCACTGATTTATGTGGCAATACTGTACATGAATTAAACAAATGCAAGTGTGCTGCATGTCTTGTCGAATAAGAGTGAATTGCATTAGTTTTCAAGAACATAAAAGTAATCGAAAGGTTAGGTCCACTTTTGTAAGTTTTGAGAAAAGGAGGTTTTTTTTTATTTCTCATAGTTAGCAATGTTGAGAGGATATACAATTCTATTACATGAACGAGCATCATAATAGGATTGTAAAATAACTCTTAAAAAAAATCCCAGCACTTTATGTTTGTTTTTATTAATTTTTTTTTTTCATTTTTTTTTTTGACCTAACCTTTTTTGGAAACAAACTGTGTTGGACCTAACTGAATTTTCTTTGTAAATTTTTAACAACTTTCCAGTATGAATTTCAGTTTTATGTTAGCTTTACCGGATAGAGCTGCTCAAAATCTATAAATTGAGCTAACGAAATGATTTTTGACCGAAAATGGACCTAACCTCTTTTGGAAACGAGCTCTTCAAATATAGATACTCATTCTTTCAATCATCAAAAAAAGAGAAAAGAAGCCATAATTTTAAGGCAATTAATACATATCAAACAAGCATTTATTAAGCACAATATTTATTAATACAATACAAACATAGTACATAGCTTTATAGATCGTTCTTTTCAAGGTATAAGCCTTGTACCATATAATGATCTCTCCTCACCGTATAACTGTGCTGTGCATGATATAAGCCTTATAGTATAAGGCTTATCTTCACTGTAAAACTGTTATACAATATATTGAGTGGTTTGCATGGTATAAACCTAATATACAATATACCATGCTGTCCTCATGGTATAAGGCTTATATGATAGTGGCTGCGCTATATAAATGTTCATATTATTATTATTATTATATACTGAGCTATCTTCCCTGTATAACTGATATATATGATATATTGAGCGCTTTGGATGGTATAAGCCTTATACGATTGTCCAGCTCCAAAACGTCAACAGGCTCCTAAACTGCAACATGCTCCCTAGCTGCCTGAAAAGCTCTATGATCCCTGTACGCTGTGATGCCGCGTACGCACTGTCCGAACTAATTTTCAGGCAGCTAGGGAGCACTTTAAGTTGTTAAAGTTTAGGAGCATGTTGACGTTTTGGAGCTGGACATACACTACGATACATGTGCTCTCTTCACGGTATAAGCCTTTTACGAAATAATGAATACAAAATACCTTGTTTTATTGATAACATTTTATTTTAGTAAAATCTCAATTCAAATGCAACTTTTATGTTAATGAGTTTTATTTTAGGATATTTCAGCTGTTTCTGAACAGATTTTGATGAATCAAACATCGTTTGATTTAAACATTGTGCTCTATTGCAATCCGTACTAAGTATTTTTTCGCTAAGTCTTTATATTTTTAAATTAACTATACAAAAAAGGTGCATTAATTTGGTGATCCCTCATGTATATCCCTTAGTTGATTTCTATCCTTCGGGATCGAATCCTGTTGGAATCCCATTTTTTTTGCTCTTTTTCATTCATATTATTTTTTTCTGGTCAGTTTCTTTAAAGATTTGAATGATTTCCTTATTCTTCGTAAAACATCAAAACAATCATTTGTAATGCGTCTCTTAAGCCAAAATACATATTTTCCTAAATACAACAATTAGAAGAGATAGAAATGTTTCAATTCACTCATCATTCTACATGGTAATCATGTTCCCTACGCACAGCTACATCAGGGTTTGAAATTAACACTTAGAGATCGGCCTGGGGCAACCAGATAAGCTACCAGCCACATAAATGTAATCAATATGTTTACACGTCAATGCATAATTTTACTTTGAACACCTTCCATCTTTGTAATTATTCAGGTTTTGGGCTGATGAAATATTGGAAGCTTTGATTTGAACTGTTTGACTAGGCTACAAGGAAAACCTTAATTTCTTTCAACATACAATGCTTCAGGTGTAGTATGCCTGTATCAGCAAGGACAATATACTTTCTCAGGAACAAACCAGATATCTGTGGAAAACAGAATAATAGTGATGTTTATCTGTCTGTTAACCTTATTGGCAATTTGATAGACTGGTCATTTTAAGTGGCCATATCTGGCCAACATGCAAAATAATATTTCATGATGAACCAATATTCTCTTACATTTTCTAGATTGTCCTTGTCAACAACTTGCAGTTCAAACTATGCAACTAAAGTAGTTACATTATGCGGGGAAACGTCATTATAATGAGCACCTGGAGTCTATTGAATTTAACTTCTATACTGAATATCTTGTTGTATCAGGGCTTGAAAACAAAAACATAAAAATTACATGGACCTGTGAAATATCGCGTTATCAACGGCGCTTATTTATTTATTTAGTTGTTTTATTTATTTATTTATCATATTCCTTCATGTCTCACAATAATCAATTTCGTACATACAAATAAACTGGTAATAACATCGAAATAGAAACATACAGAGGTCTGGCAATATAAGCTAGAAGCTTGAAGTGTTACCATACCTAAGATTTTACAAGTTTTACATATTCTTAAAGATACAGTTGACATAGATAATACAAACAAGAAAAAAAGTAATAGAAACTAATATAAAACACTATTTACGAGTACAGATAAAGATAAGAGTTACGTCCCTAAAGTATGTTCTAAAGCAGGAAGAAATGTATAGCAGACATGATAAAAAGGTACCGTCCATACCGGAGGAGAAATACAGGAAAGAGAGAGGGAAAAGAAAAAAGTGGGGGAGAGTTGAGAGACAGAGAGAGGTGTGAAGATGCCTTATGTAATTAATTAACAATATCATCATGCACAGTTACATGTCATGCTGAATTACACATACACATATAGAACACTACAATACATTTTATCGTAAGTAATTACAGCTATGATAAAAAGAATTAACAAACCAACTGATTGAACAAATTATCTTACACAAAAAATTTTGCAAAGAGCATGCGTTTAACTGCATTTTTAAAAGAGCAAATTGTAGGCAAATTATGTGTTTCAATTAACAAAGAATTCCAAACGTCTGGACCAGTATGTCTCACTGATTTATGTGGCAATACTGTACATGAATTAAACAAATGCAAGTGTGCTGCATGTCTTGTCGAATAAGAGTGAATTGCATTAGTTTTCAAGAACATAAAAGTAATCGAAAGGTTAGGTCCACTTTTGTAAGTTTTGAGAAAAGGAGGTTTTTTTTTATTTCTCATAGTTAGCAATGTTGAGAGGATATACAATTCTATTACATGAACGAGCATCATAATAGGATTGTAAAATAACTCTTAAAAAAAATCCCAGCACTTTATGTTTGTTTTTATTAATTTTTTTTTTTCATTTTTTTTTTTGACCTAACCTTTTTGGAAACAAACTGTGTTGGACCTAACTGAATTTTCTTTGTAAATTTTTAACAACTTTCCAGTATGAATTTCAGTTTTATGTTAGCTTTACCGGATAGAGCTGCTCAAAATCTATAAATTGAGCTAACGAAATGATTTTTGACCGAAAATGGACCTAACCTCTTTTGGAAACGAGCTTTTCAAATATAGATACTCATTCTTTCAATCATCAAAAAAAGAGAAAAGAAGCCATAATTTTAAGGCAATTAATACATATCAAACAAGCATTTATTAAGCACAATATTTATTAATACAATACAAACATAGTACATAGCTTTATAGATCGTTCTTTTCAAGGTATAAGCCTTGTACCATATAATGATCTCTCCTCACCGTATAACTGTGCTGTGCATGATATAAGCCTTATAGTATAAGGCTTATCTTCACTGTAAAACTGTTATACAATATATTGAGTGGTTTGCATGGTATAAACCTAATATACAATATACCATGCTGTCCTCATGGTATAAGGCTTATATGATAGTGGCTGCGCTATATAAATGTTCATATTATTATTATTATTATATACTGAGCTATCTTCCCTGTATAACTGATATATATGATATATTGAGCGCTTTGGATGGTATAAGCCTTATACGATTGTCCAGCTCCAAAACGTCAACAGGCTCCTAAACTGCAACATGCTCCCTAGCTGCCTGAAAAGCTCTATGATCCCTGTACGCTGTGATGCCGCGTACGCACTGTCCGAACTAATTTTCAGGCAGCTAGGGAGCACTTTAAGTTGTTAAAGTTTAGGAGCATGTTGACGTTTTGGAGCTGGACATACACTACGATACATGTGCTCTCTTCACGGTATAAGCCTTTTACGAAATAATGAATACAAAATACCTTGTTTTATTGATAACATTTTATTTTAGTAAAATCTCAATTCAAATGCAACTTTTATGTTAATGAGTTTTATTTTAGGATATTTCAGCTGTTTCTGAACAGATTTTGATGAATCAAACATCGTTTGATTTAAACATTGTGCTCTATTGCAATCCGTACTAAGTATTTTTTCGCTAAGTCTTTATATTTTTAAATTAACTATACAAAAAAGGTGCATTAATTTGGTGATCCCTCATGTATATCCCTTAGTTGATTTCTATCCTTCGGGATCGAATCCTGTTGGAATCCCATTTTTTTTGCTCTTTTTCATTCATATTATTTTTTTCTGGTCAGTTTCTTTAAAGATTTGAATGATTTCCTTATTCTTCGTAAAACATCAAAACAATCATTTGTAATGCGTCTCTTAAGCCAAAATACATATTTTCCTAAATACAACAATTAGAAGAGATAGAAATGTTTCAATTCACTCATCATTCTACATGGTAATCATGTTCCCTACGCACAGCTACATCAGGGTTTGAAATTAACACTTAGAGATCGGCCTGGGGCAACCAGATAAGCTACCAGCCACATAAATGTAATCAATATGTTTACACGTCAATGCATAATTTTACTTTGAACACCTTCCATCTTTGTAATTATTCAGGTTTTGGGCTGATGAAATATTGGAAGCTTTGATTTGAACTGTTTGACTAGGCTACAAGGAAAACCTTAATTTCTTTCAACATACAATGCTTCAGGTGTAGTATGCCTGTATCAGCAAGGACAATATACTTTCTCAGGAACAAACCAGATATCTGTGGAAAACAGAATAATAGTGATGTTTATCTGTCTGTTAACCTTATTGGCAATTTGATAGACTGGTCATTTTAAGTGGCCATATCTGGCCAACATGCAAAATAATATTTCATGATGAACCAATATTCTCTTACATTTTCTAGATTGTCCTTGTCAACAACTTGCAGTTCAAACTATGCAACTAAAGTAGTTACATTATGCGGGAAAACGTCATTATAATGAGCACCTGGAGTCTATTGAATTTAACTTCTATACTGAATATCTTGTTGTATCAGGGCTTGAAAACAAAAACATAAAAATTACATGGACCTGTGAAATATCGCGTTATCAACGGCGCTTATTTATTTATTTAGTTGTTTTATTTATTTATTTATCATATTCCTTCATGTCTCACAATAATCAATTTCGTACATACAAATAAACTGGTAATAACATCGAAATAGAAACATACAGAGGTCTGGCAATATAAGCTAGAAGCTTGAAGTGTTACCATACCTAAGATTTTACAAGTTTTACATATTCTTAAAGATACAGTTGACATAGATAATACAAACAAGAAAAAAAGTAATAGAAACTAATATAAAACACTATTTACGAGTACAGATAAAGATAAGAGTTACGTCTCTAAAGTATGTTCTAAAGCAGGAAGAAATGTATAGCAGACATGATAAAAAG
>JBAMJV010013244.1:0-34062 GCA_037951105.1 Echinarachnius parma
GTAAGCACATGTTTTCATAGCCACCCCAATGAAGTAAAACCAAATACATCTCCCTCCTCATTACGATCAAGCTCCGCCACGCTTATAATATGATAGCATGACAAGGGAAACTATTCAATTGCAGTGAAAACAGAAACGAAATTGCATTAAATAGTATTATATATAGATAGATTCATCAAAACAGAATTGAAATCACATAAAATCAATCCGAACTGCAAAAGTAAGCTAATATGTCACAAAAAGGACAAATAAAGGCAAATTACTCTCCAGATAAAAACATGAAATTTAAGCTGATAAAAGATGTTATTGCTGAAGTACAAGGATGCTAGGGCAAACACGGAAAAGTATGTTACTTGGGGAACTATTTTGAACTAACATCACGCTATCATAAAAAAATCTCTAATATCCCTTATTCGAATATTCCCCTTGCCATGTTCACGATCGCGCCACACGCATATACACACAAAAACCGGGCAGATTGTTACTTGCTAGCAATTTTAGAGGTACATCAGAGTACCTCTAAATTTTTGGTCCAGTGTCGCTAAAATTTGTCCTATCTGGCTTTGGTGAATAAGAAAAAATTAGCTGGGTGTTAGGTCGTCATTCAACTTCACGCCTTTGTTGTAAGTCCAACAAAGCTCTATTCAGAACGTCCCGCATAAATAGATTTTAATGCATTTAGTCGCACCGCAGATCTATTGTTGTAATTGTTCGCATTTCGACTAACAATGTCGTGGAATACCAAATGCTTGTGGAATTTAGACAGATGGGTTGTCATGCTAGGCCAGGCCTTGACTACGATAGCGAATTTAGCCTATCGGCCTTTTGTGAATACCAGTTAAGCCTAGCGGACATCGAAATCGTAATTTGATCAATCAACTAGCTTATCGGGGTTTTATGAATATGGCCACTGTTCTCGAATTAAAATCACCCAGCAGAATCACAGGGAGATCAAGGGAGGCCTGAAAGTTTAACAAATCATCAGCAATATTATCAAAAATATCACTATGATAATACACTGAACCTTCACAAGGAAGATAAACTGCACCTAAAATAAATGGGTCACCATAGGCTTCACCACTACACTTGAACCAATAAACAAATTCTGAACAAGTATCATGTATAACTTCAAAATAACTAGCAATTGCAGTCTTAATTAACACACATAATCCATGAGCTGCCCCAAACCTATGCTTCACATTCTTACTTGGCATTACAAATGGTTTAAATCCTACAACAAAATTATCATCGACAGAGTTACATTTAGTCCTTAGCAAGCGCATTCTGGAATGTATGAAGTGAGGGCTGGTTTACTGTAGATTGAAGTTGTTACTGTAGATACAGTTGTTCAAGGGACAGCCCCTCTTTTACAAAACGTCTGAACAGTTTCCAGTTGACGGATGGGGATGAATGAAACACACACACACAAAATCAGATCGAACAGCCCTATAATTTTGATTCTACGAATGAAAAACGAATGCGTCCCTCCATCAGACTATAATTATATCGGTCAATAAAAGAGTTTAACTGATTTAGCATAATATTACAACTATATTGTACTTATTCTTGTAAAGGTATTGTGAAACCGATTTTGTAAAGGTATGTCACGGGAAAAAAATCTCAAAAATGAAGAATATGTAATTACATGTAGTCAGTTTAAGCGAGGTTTGGTTATTTTGCCTAGTGTGCGGCCATGCTATTCTTATTTGTGCGCTGGTCACGTAGCTAGCGCGGGTCACGTAGGGGTCACGCATAGCGTACGTTGTTGTACTTCGTGGAATCTGTGTACGAACTTCCTCACTGGGTGAACATACGTATAATGCACAATTAAAATTGGACGACGGTTTTTAGTTTTAGGTCTATAACTCCACGAAAAAGAGATTTCAAGCCCTAATTTTTTCAGGCATGCTATTAAATGACATTTCTTTCATATAAGACAATAACCTCGCAACTTTTGAAATTTGGCTGCAAAAGAGGGAATGTCCCTTTAACTGGTCATGAAGGGAAAAGCACGGAATGTTCCACTCTCGAGGGATTTTAAATGCTATTGAGGGAAGAGTAAATAAGTCCCGAGACGTAGTCGAGGGACTTATTTTCTTCACGAAATAGCATTTAAAATCCCGAGGGGAACATTCCATGATGATTTTCCCGACAGCAAAGTTAACAACTGTTTTATCATCTGACTGAATTGCCATGTAGTTCAGTGCCATGTAATATCCAAAAATATTACATGGCAGCTCATGTACTGTATTTACTAAGTCAGGTGATAAATAACTATATGGGTAATATATACTAGTCACTGGGCAAAAATTAGAGTACCTAATCATTGCATCGATGGCCAAACTATGATATAAATTGAGATTGTGTGTTTGGAGCCAAAGAAGAGTATACAACACGAATGTTTACACTACACTATATCATTTGACAAAGTGTTGCAGCGGCACACGAAACGTCATGATCTTTTAGATTCCTAGTTGACCATACATTGCGAGACAAACGAATATCACTAGCAATATTATTTCCGATACTATATCCGCAATGAGTAATATATTTACTATTATGATATAAATGTTTAAATTCATTAAAATTATCCTTCTTTCAATTGGAAGCTGGAGATGTTTTTCTTTCAAATCTAATTTATAACTGTGCAGATAGCATTCTGGAGTAAGAGAAGTTTATGATTATGTTTTACTTTTAAATAGCTATGTTTCTTTGTTCAATCCTTTTTTTATTAACACCATTATGGTTTTGGCATATGGCTCTCACATTCTATCCGATAATCCGCGTAAAAAGGTGACTGTAAGGTGACTGTCACTATTTTCTCAACTTGAATTGTAGAACAATGTCCTATAACTGTCATTTTTATGTTACATCAACAATTAAATGTATTAGTGCATGCTTTTTTGGTATATAGATGCCATATTTTCAATTACATGTCTTTACTGAGTAACAATTATTCCAACCGTGATGTACTCTGCCATAATTATCTAAATAAAAAAGAGCAACAAACCTGGAGGAACCCTATTTTCTTTTTCTAATTTTAATATATTACATGTATTATTTCCTACAGATTCTCTCTATGATGATGTTATATATCTACTTAAAAATCTACTGCTAAACAATATCATTTAAAATATCGCTGTCATTCTTGAAGAACTAATTATGGGCTAAGTCGGCTAACTACTATGGGAACCAGCTACTTTCTAATTATGATGTTTATTTTTCCACATCAAATACAATATAAATATGTGTTACTGTTTTTCGTTAAAATAATTATTTATAGTATGTACACCTTTGCAGCATAACTTTTTAGGAAATATAGCTTGAGACCTGCCACGCCTTGCAACTCAATGTCCCTCACTTGTCGGGAATGAGTGGGATGTTAGGACTGATCGAGTAGCTAACTGGTGAGAAGCTTTGTTTTTGTGTTCTGCTTTCTTTTTGCTTGTCAGAAGCGCCTAAAATATCAGCCCTCTAACCCCCCCCCCCCCCCCCCCAAAAAAAAAAACAACAACAACAACAACAACAAACACACAACAAACACACTCACACACAAACACACACAACAACAACAACATCAACAACATCATCAACAAACAACCAACCAACCAAACAAACAAACAAACAAAACAAGACAAAATAAAACACAAATAAAATCCAATCAAAACAGAACAAAACAAGACAAAACATTCGGGAGTTCCCCCGACCCGAGCTCATGAATATTCATTAGTAGGTACTCATTCTACTTATGCTCCATTTCTAGACAGCTGTGTGCGTCGCCGTCGACGCGACGATATCTTGCATGTTATTATGTAAACACGTCACAGTCGAGTGTCAGCTGCATGAGCGCGCATGCATTGTACGGATCGGAGTCTACAATACAGGCTT
This sequence comes from Echinarachnius parma, assembly GCA_037951105.1. Classification (NCBI taxonomy): domain Eukaryota; kingdom Metazoa; phylum Echinodermata; class Echinoidea; order Clypeasteroida; family Echinarachniidae; genus Echinarachnius; species Echinarachnius parma. The sequence continues at coordinate 3,889 of JBAMJV010013244.1, forward strand.
CAATTAATTGAAGCCTTCATCAGTTCATCCACTTGACAATTAGTCAGTTATCAGCTGGTTTGAGATGCCAAACACGACCACTGCACTCTCAACTTGGCCCACATCATACATGGCATGTTGGCAAGGACTTGAATTGGAACTTGGGTGCATTTCTGAGGAGGTGGGTGCAACGATTAGTGACAACTGAACTACATGTAACTGACACAGTGACAGTGACAGTGGCAGTGCAGTGTACTAAACTGGAGATGGTCATGAATCTCCAATCTCAGTAGTGCAGTTAAGTGAATGGTGATCACAGATGCATGGATGATGGAGTTGATGAATGATGGACATGTCACAATGAAAAATTACTCTCAAATTAGTCTAGACTCGTAGTGGATTCATTCTCATGTTTCTATTGGGTGTTTTGTGCTGTAAATTGCATCACACTTGGGAGTAAGTATATCACTCAAGTCAATGGATCTTTCTCTTGCATGCCCTTGGGCCCCCGTTGCAGAAATAGATACATTCAATTGATTGTAGGTCAGATCATGTGTTATACATGCGAAAATCTGAATGGTTGAAACGCACTTTGACTTACAAGTTACAATTAATTGTAACAATTACAATCAACATAACTAATTACAATCAATTGTATCTCTAATTTCTGCAACGGGACCCTGGTCTTGTATGGACTCGCGATGGAGTCCCTGTAGTACTGTATGATATTGACTCTGATCTACAATTCAAGGGCATTCTCTATCAACACGTGCCCAGGACTACCACAGCGTGCCCAGCCTTGGCATGCATGACTAACAGAACCTATGTTCTATACTAATGTAAAAGGTAAAATAAGTACTCGGAGAGACGAGAGTAAGTATATGACAACTGCTTGGTTTAATCATCGTAAGCTCAACTGCACCACCCAGCATGGTGCAACATGCAAGGTACATGACCAAAACCCATAACCAAATTAACTGCATTAAATAACCAATCAGAAACAACTTAAGTAACACATGACTAAGGATGAAAGAACCAATTAGAACCAAGGATGAGAAGAGCATGAGGTGCAAACAATAGAACATGAAGAAGGATGATGAACAAGACCTGGCTGGCAACATATGATTGGGTGAGGAATGAATATGCAGATGAGGTGACTACTGGTGAAGAACTGATTATTCGGACTACGAATAATCAGTCAAGAATGTACGTGTATGGAATCACAAGGAGAAGAGTGAAAGAAACCAGTGAATAGAGAATGGCATACAGAATAGAGGCATACTGAATAGAGGCAAACTGAATAGAGGCAAATGGGAGAAAGGCATGAAAAAGGGTGTAATGGGTGAAACATGAAAAGGGATGGGGATGGATGAAGAGACAAATAATATGAGGCCAAGTACATATATGTCTTACACTAATTGTAAAGAGCATCGGTTCTTCTAGACATGCTTCTAAAGTCATGGGCACGTGTTGGTAGAGAACGCCCAATCCAGGCGTCGCGCGGAATGTGACACAGAGTTTTCAATTTAATGAGAACATGACACATTAAGTACTGTTAATTTTCCATTGAAATTAATAACTATGTCAATGAACAAATTCAGGCAATGATGATGTTGAAATTAAATTATTAAGAATCCTGTTTACATGAATATGATGTCCCTGCAGAATTATTATGATCAAATTGAAAGTAAAATTTGCTATAACCACTGTCCATTGTTTTTGTGTATTTATTTCTCTCACTGCAGATGTGCATCGCATTCTTGCCTTCATAAATCCTTCTTGGAAATGGGACTCGGCTAATATAAACTGAAAAGAAAAAACAAAAATCAAACACAATGGCGGAACTTATCATCCCGGTACTCTTAATGTGGATCTTAGCTGTCTTATTTGTAAAGACTCATGCCACAAAAAATGCAACAGAGATCCGCGATCTACTCACAAAGACCATGCCGCCATTGTCCCTGCCCTTTCTGGATCCACCTCCCACCAACACGAACATAACATGGCCGCCGTTTGCCGACAAGGAAGCAATGCCAGTGGCAAGTGCTCCTTCTGCCATCGTTTCACCCGATGCTGCAGATACATCAACACCCGTGGCTACGCAAACCAACGCAACGACCGTAACAAATGACAATGGTGATGTGATAAAAACAACTGCATCATTACTCAAGCCGGCTACAACAACAGTAGACACCAAAGTGGTGTTGACTTCTCAATTTCTTCTCACAACAACAACATTGCCACCATCAACGACATCACCAATTTCCACAACAACAGTATCATCTCGATCATCATCATCATCTGGTCTCAAACCTGATATTGGTGTGCCGTGACAACGACACCGGGGACCGTGCAGGAGGAGCACCACGCGCACGTCAGCATCGTTGTCTTCTTGGCCGTCCCCGTCTGTATCGGACTCCTCGTCTCCTTCTTCATACTCTTTGGAAAGTACTGCCGCAGAAAGCTGAGGTATGGTATTAACAGGCCCCTAGGCAAGTTTTTTTAAGTGGGGGGGGGGGGGGGGGGGGTGCGTAATTTACACAAAAAAACAGGACCAAGACCGATCATGGCCGAGATTGAGACCACTGGTTAAGTCATGTACATGCAAGCGGGCCGGGGGGTGTCCGTCAGCAAACAAATTTAGAGGCCAAGACCAAGACCAAGACCACTGGTTTAGTTGTGTATAAGCAGGTGGGTTGGGGGGGGGGTCGTCAACAAGACCTATCGTTGCCCGAGACCACTGTTTTAGATGGCCGATACCTATAAGAAGTGGACCTTTCTGAATTTGGGGTGGGGGGGGGGGGGGGGTGCGTATGCACCGAATGCACTCCCTTGGCTATGGGCCTGTATTACTAATCAGAGTAAAATTATTGGCTCGGGGTGGGGTCTATGGAGAATGCATGCATGTTATATAGTCATAAATGAATTACATGTAGTTAAATATATTGTTGTACATAACTTTGAAATTGCATGTAACTGATTTTGTGTGTATTTAAAGACCACTTTGGTAATAATGTCGCTGTAAATCGTGTAGGGATTATTTTACATGATATTTAATAGGTGCTATGCAAATTGAAAGGCTATTGACATTGGTGTTGTTTTCTCTAGATGTTTACAAGTATGTTAATTAAAACACTAAGTATTATCACTACAGTATTCCTCTTGTTTTTTCTTCAAATTAATTCAGGCTAGATAAGCTGCGTCACCAGCTGATGCCGATGTACAACTTTGACCCTGCGGAGGGTGAGGACTGGGAGACCGAGCTACTGACAGACCAAAGAGCGCAGGCCAATCAGAACGCCAACAATCCATCGCAGGCGTCGCAGCAGTCTGCGTCTCGGGTAACGGAAACAGACGGCCTCATGGGTACATCAGCGTGCCTTGAGTTTCCTTATTACTAGTTACTTTAGTAGATTATTTTAGATTAGTTTAGATTATTAACAGAACTGTTAAATAAAAAATGAAACGATCCTTATAACACCAATAACCCATCGCAGGTGTCGCAGCACTCTGCGTCTCGGGTAACAGAAACAGACAGCCTCATGGGTACATCAGCCTTGAGTTTCCTCATATATAAATGTCCCTTATTACTAGTAGATTATTTTAGATTAGATTATTAACAGAACTGTAAAGATACAAAAATGAAACAACCCATCGCAGGCATCGCAGCACTCTGCGGCACGGGTAACAGAAACAGACGGCCTCATGGGTAAATCAGCGTGCCTTGAGTTTCCTTATTACTACTTTAGTAGATTATTTTAGATTAGTTTAGATTATTAACAGAACTGTTAAATAAAAAAATGAAACAATCCTTATAACACCAATAACCCATCGCAGGTGTCGCAGCACTCTGCGTCTCGGGTAACAGAAACAGACAGCCTCATGGGTACATCAGCCTTGAGTTTCCTCATATATAAATGTCCCTTATTACTAGTAGATTATTTTAGATTAGTTTAGATTATTAACAGAACTGTAAAGATACAAAAATGAAACAACCCATCGCAGGCATCGCAGCACTCTGCGGCACGGGTAACAGAGACAGACGGCCTCATGGGTAAATCGGCGTGCCTTGAGTTTCCTTATTACTAGTTACTTTAGTAGATTATTTTAGATTAGTTTAGATTATTAACAGAACTGTTAAATACAAAAATGAAACAACCTTCAGAACACCAACAACCCATTGCAGGCATCACAGCACTCAGCGTCTCGCACTGGTGTACTGGGTGGTGGGGGGGGGGGGGGGGGGGGGGCACTTGCCCCCCCCCCCCCAAATGAAATCAAATCATGGCTTATCTGATTCGACTATACAGTGATTAAAAAAGGGTATTTCTTGAGACATGATAAATCAGATTCTACTTCATGTCAAGTCGAATTTCCTTCCTAGGTATGCACCAGATTGCAAAATTTCAAGTAAAAATTTGCAAAATTTCCCTCCCATCGCCTTTGCTCCCTCAGGAATTGGTCTAGCTTGTCTATATACGTCTGGTTTACCTTGTTCATGTTGTTGGTGCAATGTTTGAACTGTATAATTGTCACTTTGCAAATATTATTTTGGGGGTGCATATTGTATGATAATGTTTTTGTTTCCAGTCGGTAGAATCATGGCGCACTTTACCCACATATAGTTTGTGGCGTCAAGTCCGAAATTCCTTCCTAGGTATGCACCAGATTGCACAGTTTTAAGTCCCCAAAATGCAAAAGCTCCCTACCGTTGGAGGGGGGACACCCCCCTCCCACACCCTCCCCCGCGACAGATCCTTCCTCTGGGCGATGAACTGACAAGTAATACACAAACATAGAACTATATTATGTAGAATTAGAAATATATACAAAAGTATAAAGTATAAATAAATTATACATCGCTTTTTCATGTTATATATATATAATTATTGTAAGCAGGGCTCGACACTCGCACTGGCCCGCTGGCCCGGGGCCAGTGAAATTGTACTTCGGGCCAGCAAAAATGTATAAAAGTCATAATTTAGTGGCCCGATCGGGCAAGTAGATTTTCACCCCGACATTGACAAAATTACAATAATGTTGTATTTTCCCATGACATTCTTCATCTATAATCACAGGCTTGATCAGGAAAGAGTGATATTTTGAAAAAAGTAAAAAGTTTATTCATGAAATACATTTTTGGGGCCAGTAAATTTTTCTTTCGGGCCACCAGAAAAGGGGAAGAAATTATTTCACTAGCCCGACCGGGCCACTGACAAAAAAAGTAAGTGTGAAGCCCTGTTGTAAGTATAACATTTTATATTTGTATTTCTTTTCTTCTCTACCACAGCCAACTGGTAGCACCAGTGTTCCACAACTGAAGTTATCTTCACCAGCAGTGGACGTATAGGGCACGCAATCATTCACTGGATGTTTGTGCTTATTGGAACGACTGCTCATGATTGTCACCATCACCTACACTAAAGTAACAGGTAGTCTGGCTTATATGCTCCCCAGGGAGCTGAGAATGATTTTTGGGCGTGTAATGGAAGCATTCATTCTATGGATGTTTGTGCACTTTGGAACGACTGCTCACAGTTCTTCTATCAAATACAGTAACAGGTAGCCTGGCTCATATGCTCCCCAGGGAGTTGAGAACGTGTTGTGAATGAGCAATGGATGCTTTCATTCACTGGGTATTCGTGCACAACCGCTTATGATTTTCTTTGTCACCCACAGTTACATGTAGCTTGGTTACAATTCTCCCCAGGGAGTTGAGAATGTGCACTTCAAGTGCAGGTTCATTTTATTTGTGCGTGTATAAGCTGAGCGAATAGGGATAGAAAAATTGCAAAGCGCTTTGATTAGAGGTGATGATTAATTGTTTTGTTCTGCTTAGGAATTTACAAAGGGCTGCTTGCTATTTCAGTTATAGTATAACCGGTCACCAACAATACAATGTCCTGCATGATCCCGGACGCAATTTGGCTGATGACCGACTATACTATGACTGATTTTCCAGGGGCCCATTGTCCTGATGCAATAAGCAGAATTTAAGGGATTGACTGGATAATGAAAGGAAACAACTAGAATATCTCTGGTGGCGAATAACAACAATCAATAGGTCTGCAGGTGCAAAATGGTTCAACTGGTTGCTGGTAGTCTTTGTCTGTTTAGGCCGGGCTCAAGTTGAGCCACTGATGAGATTTCGGGTCAATGTCATTACTAATTATTACAGGTAAAAATGCCAAAATTATGATCTCCGACCAGAATTTAGTGCCCTGTTTTTTGTTGTTGACAGTTTGCACTCTTCATGTTTGCTGTTAACTATATTATAGCAGTATAATTCTGAGCAAAGTATCATAGTGATCCTCAAAATTGATCCCTCTGCCGTATGAATCCTGCTATTTTATGTACTTGGATACTGGAAGCATTTTTGTACTTCTGATAATGAGAACAGATATATTTGAAAGGATTCAAATGCCCAGAGCAAGGCTCTCCCTTTATGCAGGTGTCATTTGTATGATGCACCTCTTGACCCCCGGGAAAGGTGCGTCATGGATGCGTCATGTACTCCCATATTGATGACGCACAGTACCGTCATGGAAGAAAAAGGTCAGTCACAACACTGACCCATGTGTGCGTCAATAGGACCGTCATGTAATTAAAATTAAAATGACGTGCGTCATAGGTCGGTCATTTTCATGAAATGGTGCATCACAATTTTGACTCAAATATGCGTCAATGTTTCCTAATGGTGAGTCACTTTTTCTGACGGAGGGTGCGTCATGGTTCATAAAAGGGTGATGCACATCGGTACAATGACGCACCTTTCCCAGGGGTCAAGAGGTGCGTCATACAAATGACACCTGCATTAGCTTCTTTTGCAGGTTGCCAAAATGATGCATCAGATAGACTCCCACATAGACTTGTGCGTTTTAGATCCTAATTCAGTTTGGTGGCCAATACAAGAGTTTCTAGTCGCCAATTTAAAGTTCCGGGTGTAGTGTATGCAGACGATATCGATAGCCATATCGATAGCGATTACATTATGATAACTCGTTACTATGGTAACTCGTCTCTTGTAAAACCCACTATAGTGATAACCAGTAAAAGCATCAAAAGAACCTTACAACAATGGACTGACGTGTGAGTTATTTATGTGTCAACGTACATAACACTGGCGACGAGATGTTTAGATGCAACTGGACGAATTTGAACTGAAATGTGAGATTTTGCAGCTGTTTTGAGTAAGTTTCACGCCGATTTTGGTTATTACGTTTTGCTGATTTTGGTACGTTGTGGAGCTATACGTTTCTCATTACAGTCCCACGCATACGGTTTGCTGTTGGTATGATCCTGAACGATTGATTTACGTGTACGTGACGTGAATGCTACAGTTTGATGACGGAATTTTGAGTACAATTCGTGGACAAAACTATAAACAATGGCTTCATCTGCTCGTATGATGTTTGAGGAGTTTGATCCGAAGGATGGTGACATTGAAGCATATTTAGACAGACTAGAACAGTATTTCATTGCTCTAGATATAGCTGAAGATATGGACACAAAACGGAGGGCTCTGTTGTTGAGTAGCATTGGCAGTGAAAGTTACAAGACTGTACGTGATTTGTCATTTCCGTCCAAACCAAGTGAGAAAACTTACGCACAGCTGGGTGAACTAATGAAGGGACACTACCGTCCAAAACGTCTGATCGTTACTGAGCGTTTCAAGTTCCATAACGCAAAGCAGTTACCAGGACAGTCAATTGCACAGTATGTTTCATACTTGAAGAAACTGTCATCTTCATGTGAGTTCACCGGTACAGCTTTGGAGGATGCTCTACGTGACAGATTTATCGCTGGGCTTAGTTCGAGTGGGGTACAGAAGAAGCTGCTGTCAAAGAACTTTAAGTTCCAGGAAGCGGTGGACATTGCGTTAGCCGAGGAAGCAGCCTCTTCAAACATCCGCGATATGTCCAGTGAACAAGGGGGCAGCGACAGGGTGAACAAACTGTCAAGACACCAGTTCAAGCCTGCTCTAGCACAGCGTACGCCATCAAAGAAGTGTGGGAGATGTGGTATGAGCAACCACACAAGCGATCAGTGTCGCTACAAGGATGCAACCTGCTACCGATGTGAGAAAACGGGACATCTTCAATCAGAATGTCGCTCGAAACCAGCTGGACGAGGCCAGGGACGCGGTCAAGCTCAGTCTGGAAGACCTCAGCAGTCTCGCGGGCGGAATCGAGGCAAAGCACCGGGAAAACATGGATGGCGCGAATCAATCAAGCAAGTGGATGATGATGATGACACAGGTTTTGTTGATAGCCTGTTCAACATTGATGGAAAGTCGTCCGCTGCCATCAAGGTGATGCTGCAGGTGAATGGACAAGATTTGGAGATGGAACTTGATACAGGTGCAGCGGTGTCGATCATCAACGTGAGAGACTACGAGCAGAAGTTCAAGGATTGTCCTCTGCAACCAGTGCAACGTCAACTTCATACGTATGCAGGTGACAAATTGGAAGTAGCAGGGGAATTCGCTGTCACGGTCTGCTACAATGGACAGGAGAAAACGCTTCCCCTGGTGGTGGTCAACACCGAGCGAAAGGCTCCGCCCTTGTTAGGGCGCACGTGGCTTACAGAGATTCAGTTGGATTGGCCAGCAATCATGCCCCACGAACAGACTTACGCCATCAGCACAGATGTTGGATCTGCACTGCGGGAGAGATATCCAGACGTCTTCAAAGAGGACTTGGGTACGGTGCAAGGGTTCAAGGCAACGCTTCATGTCAAGGAAGGTGTGGTTCCAGTTTTCCACAAGGCCCGCAACGTACCGTACGCTCTACGTCCTGCTGTCGAACAGGAACTGGATCGCATGCAACGTGAAGGGGTGATCGTTCCAGTGGATTTCAGTGAATGGGCGACCCCGCTGGTATGCATTCCAAAGGCTGATGGACGAGTCAGATTGTGCGGAGACTACAAAGTGACAGTGAACAAGAACATTCATTGTGATCGGTACCCGATTCCTACCCCAACAGAAGTCTTCAGCAAGTTGGTAGGAGGGAAGAAGTTTTCGAAGATAGATCTCAAGTGCGCCTACCAGCAGATCTTGCTAGAAGAGGAATCGCAACGTCTCGTGACCATTAATACGCATCGTGGTCTCTTCGCCTACACAAGACTTCCGTTTGGAATCTCATCCAGTCCTGCAATCTGGCAGCGCTTCATCGAGCAGGTACTGGCTGGACTAGATGGTGTCTGCGCCATCATGGATGATGTCCTTGTCACTGGGCAGGATGATGGGGAACATATGCAGAACCTGGACAGACTTTTCACACAGTTTGCGAAGTTTGGACTGACGGTCAAGCAGGAGAAGTGCCGTTTCATGCAGGAAGAAGTGGTCTACATGGGAAGGAAGCTGTCCGCAAAAGGTATCCAACCAACGCAAGACAAGGTGGATGCCATTCGTCAAGCTCCAGCACCCCAGAACGTCACGGAGTTGAGATCATGGCTCGGAATGGTCAACTTCCAGGCGCAATTCCTGCCACGTCTGTCCACAATGCTTCACCCTCTAAACGCACTTTTGGGTGACACGCTATGGGAGTGGACAGATGAGTGTGAGAAATCATTCAACAAGGTGAAAGAAGCGATCAGCTCAGACAAACTACTGACTCACTATGACCCAACAAAGATGGTAGAGCTGAGTGTAGATGCATCACCATATGGCATAGGAGCGGTCATTTGCCATATTGATGATGATGGAAGACGCCTACCAGTAGCGTATGCATCAAGGAGCCTAGGCAAGCACGAGAAGGGTTACGCCCAGCTAGACAAGGAGGCCTTGGCTATCATTTTCGGTGTTCAACGCTTCAGGACCTACCTGTACGGTCGAAAGTTCGTCATTCGCACCGATCATAAACCGCTGGAAAGGATTCTAGGACCAAAGACAGCCATTCCAACGCTGGCTGCTCAACGCCTACAACGATGGGCAATCATGCTCTCTGCATTTGACTATCAGATGGAGTTCGTGGCAGGGAAGGACAACGTGGTAGCCGACGCTCTGTCACGATTGCCGTTACCCGCGACAGAGACAGGAGATGATGCCTTGTACAACGTCGCAGCACTTCATCTGGAGGGCTTGCCAGTCACGAGTGATGATGTTCGAAGGTACACACGCACAGATCCAGTTCTCTCAAGGGTTCTCCAATGGGTCAAAACGGGAGATTGGCCAAAAGACGTGGAGAACAGTGAACTGAAGCCCTTCCTACACCGAAGACATGAGCTTACAGTGGAGCAGGACTGTCTCCTGTGGGGATATCGTGTCATCATCCCCAAACGACTCCAAGAGGACGTACTCCTGGAGTTGCACACTGCTCATCCCGGAATAGTGAGAATGAAGGAGGTAGCGAGGAGCCATGTGTGGTGGCCCAATGTGGACCGAGACATCGAAGGACTGGTAAAACAGTGTGTCACGTGCCAACAGACGCGCAACGTTCCGACTGTGGCACCGTTGATGCCATGGGTCTGGCCGAGGAGTCCATGGAGTCGTATCCACATTGATTTTGCTCAGAAGGACAAGCAAGATTTCCTAGTGATCGTGGATGCTCACTCCAAGTGGCCAGAAGTCGTCATGATGACCAGCACAACCTCAAGTGCAACAATCAGAGTACTGAGAGACTTGTTTTCCAAGTATGGCATTCCAAACCAGGTGGTGAGTGACAACGGACCACAGTTCTGCAGCGAAGAGTTTCAGCATTTCCTGAAGATGAACGGTGTGAAGCAAGTGCTAGTGGCACCATACCATGCTGCAAGCAATGGAGCAGCAGAGCGGATGGTACAGTCATTCAAACGTTCACTGAGTGCCAGCAAAAGCACAAGTCGCAGCACACAGCAGAGTCTGGACAGTTTTCTGCTGTCGTACAGATCAACGAAACACCCAACAACGGGACAAACACCGGCTAGTTTGTTCCTTGGACGCGAACTTCGTACGCGATTGTCATTGGTGAAGCCAAGCGTTGAATCAACGGTAGAAGGCAAGCAGCATGATCAGAAACTACACCACGACAAGAGTCGAGATCTGCGTGAATTCTACCCAGGTGATCAGGTGCTAGTGAAGGACTTCAGAGTGGAAGGCACCTGGCATAGTGGAACAATCGCGGAACGCACGGCACCCAAGTCGTACATTGTCAGCATGGACGATGGACGCGTGTGGAAGCGTCACATTGATCAGATGAGAAAGGCTGATGTCAACTTGCCCGCCGCGCGTGATCTACAGACGCACAATGAACATCTTCGCGAGAAGCAATGGTCTGCTGAACAATCCTATTCGCGCAATGAAGGTCAGCAGCCATCGTCTGAACCTGGACGCGAGCTAACTTCGCAATCGCAAGCAGGCAGAGAGGAAACGCCAACCCCGGACATTCCAGAACTAACTCTAGACAAAAACTCTGAACAGTCGGTACAACCGAGGCGTTCTCTCAGAATGAAGAGAAAACCAGGGCGGCTTATCGAAGAAATGTAAACTCGCCGTCTGAAGATTGTGACTGTAGATTAGTAATTGTTACTTTTGAAGTTACGGTTCCATTTAAAAAAAAAAAAAAAGTTAAAGGGCCAAATTGGGTTACCTTTCAAGTTAGTGTTTAACGTTGTTTGTTAGCATTATTGTTCACAAGGTTCAATGATTGATGGTTCCAAAATGGGAATTGAAAGTTGCTTAATAATGAACAAACAAACAAATAAATAAACAAATAAATATATAAATGGAAAGATTAAGGCAGTATTAATATTTTTCTATATGATGAATATGTTGTTGTTTAAACAAAAACAAACAAAAAAGAAACAAGAAAACACAGTTGAATGTTTTAATTGTTTATAGACATTTAATTTGATTTTATAAACATTGAGCATTGTTTAAGCTGTTGTTTAGATGAAACAGTTTATTTGGAGGATCATTTTATATAAAGGCATAAAATGTCAAGTTGAGGATAACATACAGTAAATAGGACAAGAATTTTTGGCACCAGATTATTATTCATGATAGGATGTTGTGGTTAATAATATATGAAGTTCTTTCTATCTAGGACAAGATAGCTTAGGAGGAAGGAGTGTAGTGTATGCAGACGATATCGATAGCCATATCGATAGCGATTTCATTATGATAACTCGTTACTATGGTAACTCGTCTCTTGTAAAACCCACTATAGTGATAACCAGTAAAAGCATCAAAAGAACCTTACAACAATGGACTGACGTGTGAGTTATTTATGTGTCAACGTACATAACACCGGGGGTGTTTCACAAAGATTCCAAGTTGAACTTAGCTCTAAGTTGGACTTAAAAAGTATGGAAAGCCATTAGTTTATTTGAACATTTTTTGTAAAAAGTCCTTTTACAACTAGGCATAAATGTTGATTCAAATCATTTATAGTTTCTATTTCATGTTTCTATTTCATGTTCTTGATGTAAGATTTTATGAAAAGTCTAAAATTCTTGATTTTTTGCTTTTGAATATATTGTATTCCAAGGCTACAAATGGCTTTCCATAATAGTTAGGTCCAACTTAGAGTTAAGTTCAATCTTTGTGAAACACCCCCCTGGTTGTCATAGGGCAACCAAAAGTAAGTACTGCAAAAGGGTTAATTGTGTATAACTCTGTGACTTCAGTCCATGTTTGCTTGGAATTGCCAATTACTACAGTCAAACCTGTCTTAGTGGTCACCTGTCTATAGCAGCCAACCTTCCTATCGTGGCCATTGAACGTGATCTCTTGCAGAATGAGACACTGTTATGTAATCTGTATGCAGATGTCTTTAGATACAGAGATTTGACTGTACAAGGTTATTGAACCTGTCATTACGGTGGCTACTTTTCCTGTTTCCCAACGAGGGACATTATAAGCAGGTTTTAGTGTTCTATGTTACACTTACAGCTCTCTCTATAGAGGCCACCTGTCTACAGTGGCCACTTGTCTTGTTTCCCTTTATGATAGGTGGTCACTCTACGCAGGTTTGGCTGTACACGGCAATGTGCTCTACTCACCATCATCATTTTATATCATCACCAATGCAGGAATTAATTTTTAATTTTAGGGGGCTACTTTTCCAATCTGATGGATATCCAGAGATTGTTCACATAATAACCTATGGTAATTTTAGGGGCTATCTACTGATTTCAGGGGGCTATTTTGAAAATAAGGGGACAAAATCGCCCTCAGCCCCCATATATTTCCTATCCTGATCATCACACAACTGCCTGCCAATGGAGGGAAAATTGAGGGCTCACACCTTTTTTTTGCTATAAAAAGGAAAAACAAATTATCCAGTTGCTGTAAATTGTGAGTGGCGATGTATTCTGTACTAGTGCATGTACATGTATCTCAGTCAGTATTTGAATAAAGTAATTAAAGACCATGTACATTACACCGAGCACAATCAGATTTGTCACAGGGATTTGTTGTCGATTCCTTGTAACAAGCTTAATGGAAACTGCCAACCAGCGAAAAAATTTATATTTTTATTTCAGGGGCTCCATTTTCGGGGGCTCCATTTTCGGGGGCTACTTTTACAACTTTCGGGGGCTACAAATTTCCGGGCTCTTTTTCGAATTTCAGAGGCTACTAATAAGCTATAATGCTGTAAGTGATCATTTTATAAGCATTTGATCACAATCCAAACAGAAAAATCCCGAAAAAAAAAATAAATAAATAAATAAAAAAGATGTTTTTTTTTTGTTTTTTTCGGGGGCGAATTTTTTTTTTTCGCTTTGCTTTATTTCAAAAGTTTATTGTGTCACAAAGTTGCAAAAACAAGGAAATATGTGGAGTAAGAAATTTGTTCGAACATGTAGGGACATTTTCTCTGCTCCTTTATTTAAAGTAAGACATTGTTAGCTTTCTGCATGCGCTGCGCACGTTGAAAGATTGAATAGGCGCTGTATAAGTAGCCAATGGTTTATCATTATACCATTCTCTGTGAACTTCAGCCATGTGATTGGTCAAAGCCAGTCACATGATCATTCATTGAAGAGAGTTGTCAGATATGTGTAATGCACACGGCCTACGCCTTGTGCATTACTTATTTGACACAACACACATTACGCAGTTGTGACACATACGCACCCTGTATATTAATGGAACGTTGGTCAAACCAAATACAAATAATAACAAATTTTAGGTATATTTAGAAAAATGCATGCTGCCATAATTCACTTTCATGTTATATGTGTCAATATGTGTATGTGATTTGGTGCAAGTGAACATGTTTGTTACCCAAGACTATTGACAAGAATATATAACTTTTATTCTGTACTATGAAGAGGTATTGGATTGTATTGCCAAAGTAATGTATTTATCTCTTTGTGATCTTTTTAAACACTTATACAAGTATGTTTTGTATGTAAGGAGTGGATAAAGTAATTTTTATTTAGTTAGTTTCAAAGTAGTTTTTATTATAGCGACATTGTAATTGAAATTCTTTCGCTTTAAATATTCTAAATTTAATTTCTGATAGTTGTAAAGCATACATTGTATTGACTAAGTACTATATGACCTTGTATGTACAAGGTGTTATTATTATGATTAAGTTTTTAGATAGATGTACTGTTGACTTTATAAACTACTTAAATATTACGGTACTATTTAATCCTTATAGATAACATGCCATTTTTAAAAAATTGGCACTTAATATTTTGTTAAATGTTTTTAATTTGTTTATTATACATGTAGATGTATATACTGTGAAGAAAAAGACTGCTAAAAATGTATATGTTATGAGTACTATGAAGCAATTTTGCATTCCATTTTGAAAATGAATAAATTTGAATATTCATTATCAAATGATGAATATAATATTTTGGGCCCATGCATATTCATAAAACCACTCTATAGCTAAGTTCCCTTCTAAGTCTCTCTTAGATGATTGGGCTAAGTGTGCAACAAGAGATCCTTTTAGTTGCCAACTAAGGTTATCTCACTTTAAATGCTTTCCAAGATAAACGTACTTCTACTTCTACTTGGTTACTCGACAGGATCCATCAGTCAGGATGTAGAGTCGAGGGGAACTGGTGACGAAGTGTCCCGTGGTCAGGGACCAAGAAAGCTTATGTTGCTTTACATGTCCCTGGCATTTAAAGGGGGTAGTTGAGTTCTAGTAGAGAGAGTACAATTTTGGTCAAACTGAATTTGAGTAACCAAAACCTGCACAATTACATTACAAACTAATAGTTATAACTCCAGCATGCTCAAAAGAAATGAAAAATTACAAATGACTAAGTAAAAACCTGTTATCATTCAAAAAGAGCTGTTAAAACTCGAGAGGATGCTCTCTAAAAACTCATTGGTTTCAACCATTTAAAATTAAATATTGTGCATGTGATGTTTTGTTGAAATAGTGATTTGATAGAGAGATAATCAACAAATATTTAAAAACCTCTTTTGTCAATTTTTGAAAAGAGGAAGCATTCCAAAAATTTTGTTAACGGCTGGTTCAAAATTATTGAATAAATGTGGGGCCCCACAATTGTTACAAATGGTTATGTCTATGGATATTTCAGCCATTTCTGAACCGATTTTGATCAAATAAAATTTTATCTGTCATTAAAATGGTATGCTCTTTCAAATTTGACACTCAGCTTTTCATTATCTCACAAAAAAAATATTTTGTGTAGCGCCCTCTATACCAAAATTCAACTTTCCCTTTAACATATACATAAGGATTAAAATGGAACTAAGCTAGTGCAGTTGTATGAATCTAGGGAGGCGAGTTAGCTTAGTTGGGAGCACGTCCGGTTCGCTGTGTGTTATCGGCCTCCCCCGTGCTTCCTATGCATGCAGGAAAAGTATTCACAGAAAACACTCCGCTCCTCGGATAGGACGACAATTGGAGGTCTAAGAACCTAGTTTACTTCTTGAAAAGAGTATGGGTATTATCCCGGTTGACTAGTTGACCTGCATATCACATCCAGAATTACTGTGATAATATTCAGAATTGAAGCCTGCAGTTTAATAGGAAGAAGAATATGGGCCTTAAGTGTTTCCAGGGTTTTGTGTTTGAGTATGACACACCGCAGTATTGCTGTATTTATGTAAAAGAGGTTTCTCTGAGACTGTCGTTGGTTTTTAAAGCTAAATAGCATATATTGGGAAAGTTACGGAAAGCATGTTTATCGGCCCAACTAATTGATTTATATTGTTGAAATAGTATAAGAAAGAGTATAGATGGCAAAAGCTGAACCTTAAAATCATAAACTGCATATATAAGCTGAAAGTTCCATTAATGCAGGTCACTGAGATTAAATCATAATTCCACAGTCTGTACGCCCCTCTTGGGCCGGTAAGTACCTGTGGCTACACGCTTGATCAGTTCGTGCGACTGCTTTCCACATGCTGTCAGTGTGCAGATTATTTTTATTGTGCATACTACCTACAGTATTTCAAAAATGTTGATTGCTAAAATATTGCATTTCAAGGCAGTTTTGGTATCAACTCTTTTACAACAGTTACAGGTACATGAATATTCTGTATCAAATGTGGTTTTGTTTTGGGAGTTTCCCCCAAAACTGTTATTTAGCTTTAACAGAGTATGATTATAATTGCAAAGTTGATCATTAGGAAAGATACATACAATGTAAATCATTGATCATTAGAAAGATAGACCGGTTTTATGTATTTATGTTATGCATATATTCTATGAACAATGGTTTCTTGTGGCAACCCAAGGTTCACCAGACAATGCAACAACTTGATTCCAAGTATTTAATTCTATTTGGAACAGGGTAATTGAATAATTTCTCTCCAGGGCCCATATTCATAAGACCGTACTAGCTTTTCAGATGTTTTTAGTGTATTTTAGATAATGGTCTTAGTATATTTATCAACTTCACTAACTTTGTTTAGCTGGGTTAGCATTTATTACCCTAGCTGGCAACTAAAAGGGCCTCTTTTTGGCATACTAAGCCATATCATCTAAATAAGAATTTTAAATTGAACTATTAAAAGGTAATGTGGTTTTGTGAATGGTATGAGGCCGGCTAGTCATCAAATAAGGAATATTCATAAAATGTAATACAGTGAAACTTCTTTATAACGAGGTCCTTAACATGGATGATGAATACTACCTTGTTATATCAGGTATCTCTTTATATCAGGGTCAAAAAACAAAATAAAACTGGGACCAGCAAAATAGACTTGTTGTAAGAGGGGTTTGTTATCAGAGCTCTTTATAACGAGGTTCCACTGTATTACCTTGTTATAAGAGAGTTTTGTTATATCAGAGCTCTTTATAATGAGGTTCCACTGTATTACCTTGTTATAATAGGGTTTTGTTATATCAGAGCTCTTTATAACGAGGTTCCACTTTATTACCTTGTTATAAGAGGATTTTGTTATATCAGAGCTCTTTATAACAAGGTTCCACTGTATTACCTTGTTATAAGGGGTTTTTGTTGTATCAGAGCTCTTTATAACGAGGTTCCACTGTATTACCTTGTTATAAAAGGGTTTTGTTATATCAGAGCTCTTTATAACGAGGTTCCACTGTATTACCTTAATTGTTATAAGAGGGTTTTGTTATATCAGAGCTCTCTATAACAAGGTTCCATTGTATTACCTTGTTATAAGAGGGTTTTGTTATATCAGAGCTCTTTATAACAAGGTTCCACTGTATTACCTTGTTATAAGAGGGTTTTGTTATATCAGAGCTCTTTATAACGAGGTTCCACTTTACGTTAGTGTTTGTAGTCTAGTCTAGCCTCAAGGCAACTTTTCAATGTACTTTAGCCGGCTTGGATCCGATGCAGAATGTAAAACAAATGCGAGGATGATGTTACATGGCAGCCTCGGCCTGGGTAATGGTGGATTGACTACAACACTGTTTAATAGTGAATCTCTTAACTTTTAAGACATTATTTGCAATGATTAATCTCACAGGCTGTCTATATTATATACATGTATATATTTCTGTAGTCTTGCCAATTATGCTGTGTGATCATGCATTGTGTTATTGTGCATACATTTTACAATCCTGCCTTGTTTTTCTTGGAGCCAACAGAATCATTAATGTTATTTGTTCGTGAATTGCAAAGTTTGTATTTAAATTTGTATTACACCACTCCTACTGAATTGTGCAGGCTCTATTTGTGTAATTAAACAATGCAAATGTATTGATGCTTGTATGTATTGTATTTTAAACATCTGTCCTTTTTTAGTTCCATTTTGCGATCCTGCCTCAACCGTTCGTCTTCTGTTGTTTATTTTTTGTTATTGAACTCTGCATTTAATGACGCATTGTATTTTTTATATACATTTTACATCTGACCTTTTTTTTAGCTTCATTTTACGATCCTGTCTTGTTCTATTTTGAGCTAACAGAATGATGTTTGGTTCATCACAAAGTTTAATATTTGTGTCTACTGCCATGTAACCATGTGTAAAATCATATAATGTAATACATCAAATGTGCAATCCATATTTCTAAATATCGCACTTGTTATAAAAAATATAACAAATTTGACGTTAAAAATGTACATGTATCGTATAAAGGTCTTATTTAGTAATGAATCAAATTTGAAACTATTTTTCGATAACAAATTGTTTAGTTATGTTATGGGCCAGTAGAATTTGAACAATGGTACTTAAACAAATTACTAGAGATAATAGTAGCATTATAAATACATGGGGCTATCTATGGTGGTCTATGGATTTTTGCAGTGGGCTTGGATATAACTATGTTCTTTGAAGAATACCAAAATTGTTTCACAGGTTTCATATTTTTATGTGATTTTTTTTTCATGGGATTTCTTGAGATTTACTTGGTTGAAATATTATCAGAACAAAAAATTATCATTTGCGCAAGATATATTTGTATCAAAGTTGGTATTTATCCTTGTACATGTACCTTGTATTGTATAATATGATCCATATGTGTATGTTATGTGCATTGATGAATGATTCATGCGTTGTGGTACATTTTTCTTCATATTTGTAAAAACACCCAGCAAATTAAGTAAATTAAGCTACATGCGATGACACACGCGGTACCCCGGGGTACCGCGTTGTGTAGCGCCATCTTGTGTCCACTCGAAGCACAACCGTATTGCGTTGTGTATGCAGTGCAGTGCGCGATTGTATTCACGCTATACCCTGGTACAGCCCTAAAAAATAAATAAATAATTAAACAAAATGGCGGATATTCGTTTGGTACCCCAGGGTACCATTTATGTCATCATGTATACGTGTGTTTGTTTGTTTTGTATGTGTTCTCTTGGGAAAATGTATCAAATTATATTGTGCTGCGTGTAAAGGTATATTTTGTTGTGCATTTTAATTGCAGTACCAAAGT
Organism: Echinarachnius parma; assembly: GCA_037951105.1. Classification (NCBI taxonomy): domain Eukaryota; kingdom Metazoa; phylum Echinodermata; class Echinoidea; order Clypeasteroida; family Echinarachniidae; genus Echinarachnius; species Echinarachnius parma. The sequence goes on from JBAMJV010013244.1 coordinate 23,145, forward strand.
ACATGTATGTAGCTTTTAAACTAAGATTTTGAGGTCAACACTTGAAGAAGTACTTGTGTATAAAAGAATAATATCTTATACATTTATGAAGGAACGCGAAATGCTAGATTTAGGGCTTATATTGAAGGAGTCTGGAGACATTAATGAGAAGACGATGATGAAGAACTGGTGTATTAAGAATTAAATATATATGTAACTAGAGATATCGCGAGAATAAGGCATTTTTGCACATATATTGAGTCCTGTGACCTTGACCTTTGACCTCATGAACCCCAAAATCTAATCAGATCATTGTCTCCCCAATATATACACTCATACCAAGTTTGAATTTGATCTGTCAACTGGTTCTGGAGATATCGCGAGAACGAGGCATTTTAAAACATATATTGAGTCATGTGACCTTGACCTTTGACCTCATGAACCCCAAAATCTAATCAGATCATTGTCACCCCAATATGTACACTCATACCAAGTTTGAAATTGATCCGTCAACCAGTTCTTGAGATATCGCGAGAACGAAAACGGGACGTACGTACGGACGTACGTACGGACGGACAACCCGAAAACATAATGCCTCCGGCCACTTCGTTGGCGGAGGCATAAAAAGTAGAACACTAGCCCTTTATAGTAGAACATATTTTTGTAATTGCTGGAGTTTATGAGTCAACATCATTTTATGTATTTATTATAAGCATAAGCAACTCATTTAGAAGAACTATTTTACTCCTTCAGCTAATGCTACGTGTTACTTACGGTAGTTCAAAATAATTATCCTTTATGGGACATTTTTTTATAATTATGTAAGAGAAATTCATATTTAGCACATAATACCCGGCCTATACCGGTAGGCAGTATTTCTGACCACAAATTAATGTATACCCGTTTGCTGTTTGGGTGTCTGAAAATTGTGCAATTTTTTGTGATTTCAGCTCGGCTTTGCTGCTTCAACTCTGATGAAAGTCTGTACATGTAATAAATTATTTTTGTTTATTATGCTGCAATAAAAAGCATCATTATGAAATCCATAAAACAGTGCATTTTGAAAATGAAGTTGTTTTTCCCCCAAGAGTTCACCCATAAATAACATTACAGTCAATCTTGTTCAAGTTGAATCCATTGGGAGTGGGACCGTTGAAATTAAGTTTCCCCACGTACAATTTACATTTGATTATGTTCTCTACACATTAAAACATAATTTCATGCAAATATGTCCAACGTTTGCCCTCTGAGCAAAGGAGGGGCATCATTCAAAGTAAATCACTGTATGGGCTAACCCCATTCATCGCGTACAGCATGGAGGCTGCCACTATGTTTTAAAACCCAGATTTGTAATTGTTCGCGCTAAAATGTTACGTCGTACCCAAACTAGCAAGCTCAGGCTCTTTTTGTTAGCTCTCGCAGCTCGCAGGGATTGTGCACAAACACAAAAGAGTAGTTTGTGTTTGACGTCACATTTTTGAGCGAACAATTCTAAATCTGAGCTACATAAACATCAATAGCAGCCTCCATGCTGTATGCAATGAATGGGATTAGCCAGTACAGCGAGTGACTTTGAATGATGTTCCATCCTTGCCCAAAGGGTCAATGTTGGGTATAAAATATGCCAAAGAAAGAAAAGTGAACTTCAAATTTTAATCTGTACATGTATTTAGATATTTGAATGTGTAAACACAAAAGCCATACAGACACACTTTCACTGGATAAAGAACAGTGATATAATGGTTTACCCACACACACACAAAATCATACTTTGTTTTTATCATACAACAAAGCATATATCAAACTCCTATAATCAAACATAATATTGCCAACAAACATACAAACATGCATACACATTTTGATTTTTCAATTAATGTCATAGAAGACAGAATGCAATTTTAAGTACTCCTCTATTACTGAAACAGTAAACATTTATTTTAAAAACATGAAAAATTGCATTATCACCAAACATTAGATGTAAAAAGCTCATCACAGACACTATAGTACATGATTACATTAAAAACTTCATCACCTATAACTACCAGAATGAAGAAGGGGAAAAAAAGACACTACACGACAAAAATTAGCAATTACACACAAATAGAATTACATTTTTACTCAAAAGGAAAAAAAACTACATGTTCACACAAAGAAAAATCTGGACATTAAATGAGCACGTGAAAATGGCAAATGTACAAGAAAAATTTGATACAAATCGTGAGAATGAGAAGCTGCTAGTCTTTGAGATGATAGGCGGGTAGTTTGCTATATTCTGACAGCTTTGCCCCAAGCACCATTTAATTCTATTCAAATTGAAGCAAAAAAAAGATGTTGAAAATAAGTCATATGAGAAGAAATAACCAGGCAGAATCTACAAACTTCACCAAATATGAGCGATGGTGGACTTTAAAGCGGTTGTGTCGTCATTATCTGGGGGCGCTCTTCAAATAGTTATCGGGGAGGATTACGCTTATGACTTGCCCAAAGAATTTAAAGGTTGACAAGTGTCGCCATGTAGATGGCACTTTACAAAAATGTGCAACAGAAGGTGCCATGTTAGGCACACACGTTGAACAAGTGGTGCGAGCGTGCACTTGCAATGCAGCCTCGATCTGTATATACCCTGTGCGTATTCCCAATCTTGACTTTGTAGTCGCGTTAAAATGCCTAGGCATGTCAGAATTGTATGCAAGTGCATGTCACTCGCGCGCAATTCTGCCAGGTTCTGAGGACATGGCACTGCTCATAACGCATTCCTGAATCTGACGACACGTGCACTTTAATCATCAACTAGATTTCATATTTTTGCCTTTTCTCACTTTCCGTGTTCAGAAATTAGGTGTCGAGTTGGGTTTAGTGTTGCCCATGTTGTAGATTACACGCAAGTCCAGTTTTCCGATATATGTATATATCTTTTGACACAACGCCTATAGAAAATGTCTACAATGTCGGTGCAAACTAAATATGTAATCAAACAATTACACGCTTTCTAAAAAAAAAAACTTTTAAAATATATGATCATCTGACATGGTCTTGCGACCTTGTGCTCGTACGAGTCACTTCTATAGCATTTACAAATGTAGAGAATGCAATTACTATTACATGCCTGTGATAGCCTTTCAATGTTTGCGACAATTACAAATTATGACCTAATTAACAATTACAATTGATTTTCAGGGTTGGAGGCCATTTTCATTTGAAAATACTGCAAATGCAAGTTTGGGATATCAAACATCTTGGGTATCGAACCTAGCGATTAAAAATCTGGTATTTATTTTACAATTCCTTTTTTCTACTTCTATTAAAAAAGTGAATACACGCCTGGTTTTCGGATTGACTTGCTTGTCACAAATACACGATGGGAAGTTACTACAGACAGACAGACTACTACTAAGGTAACATTATCACTCGTTATACATTGGTTCGCTTTTAAAAATTAAACTTAATAATACTTATATGGCTTGGTAATATACAAACGATGCAAAAATTCAGTAATTAAACTAATGGAATATGTAACTTTAATTAACAATTAAATTGGAAAACGCATGGATATTACAATTTTAAAATCACACTATCAATTAAACAGGAACAGGAACAGGAATCTTGAAAACTAAATCATAAGAGTACATGATTTCTTGATATGGCCAACATTTTACAACATATTTCTTTTGTAGACCTCTATTGACGGATTAAAGGGAGTATGTTGTCGAATCTTGAGGGCGCTGTAATAAAAATACTCGGTTGGAGGCACTCACTGGTGAGTGCCAATTCTTTGTGATTGGGTGAAGTTTGTGCACTTGTGCAATAATCAGGCAAATTTGCACAGATCTTGCGCAAGTGTAAACAAGTGCAAACCTGTAGCAGCCATGCATGTGAGCAATTTGGAAAACGCCCTCTATGATCCGATGATGCAATCCCTTTAATCATTCATAATGGAACTAAAAATTAATTTTGCCACAAAGCGCAAATGAAAAGTTAGTTTTCTATTCACAGTGCATTAATATGGTGTATGCTTGCCTTTTGCGGATCAAATTGAGTACCTATATAGCATTTTTTTGTTTTTTTTTCTATATTGTTTTGCAGCTAGTTTGTACAGTAAATGTTTTACACAAAGAAATGTTGCAGCTTTTACTACCATTCAAGTAACTACATTGATCGGCATGCACTCATATGCAGTGGTGTATTTTGTCATCGTAATTAAGATGCACATGCAGCATACATAGTTCTTTGTCTTGGATAATGCAGTTTGCCAGAAAATTGTGAAAATTGAACAAAAAGAATATGTTATCACAAATCTCCTCTTTTCATCATTACTGATAAAACTGCAGATTGCAGAGTATTTCCTCCTTTTCTACCTTGCTCTTTATGAAGTGATTTTTTTTCTTGCTATACTCTTCACACCGACCGACCCACTGGAACCAAAATTGTACACATACATTATCTGCTGCCCTCCCCTGTTCTTGTGCAGAACTTTAATTATTTTGTTCTGTTTTTGTTGTAGTTGCTTTGTTTTTACTTGAATCAGGACTCCTAAAACCATGTGAGGTAGACTGGTTCACATTACAGATCATTCAAAGTGAGACATGTCACAACATTCTTGCCTAGTGTGAACGCGTCATAGACAAACAAAAAAATAGTGTGAATTCAGTACAATGTACATGTATGTACATACAAAAATCAAAATGTGAATGAACGTGAATGCAAGTGAGATAAAAATAGAGCAAACCCAGCAGTTTAACTCGCACAAGATGATGAATGCCACACTAAAAGGAATCAACAGTTATGTATGAGTAATGTATAGCCTTTGTACAATTTCAAATTCGCTACGACACACTTAAAAATGCACTCGATTCCGAGTGTCGAGTCAAAAACAGAAAAAAACAGACTAGAAAATTCTGCAATTATACGTGTATACATACAGTCTGGTTGGTTCATATAGCAAAGTGTGTATGAGCGCAATCACGAGCAGACATTTGTTAGATTGTAATACAAAATCACACTGTACAGGTACGTAAGACAAGAATGACCCAGCTTTTGTGTTTAGTAATTGATCAAAACTCTATTTGTAAGAGAATATTTGTGGGTAAATTCAGTCCTTTTTAAATTTCTTGGTATAAAATAATTGATGTTAGACACTAGAAAGAGGAACTTTAAATATTGATTCGATGTGATGCCATTTTCTAGTAGTAAAATTAAATGTCACAAATCAAATGTGAGTGCTCATTTGTCATTTGTCAATTGTAATATTAATTTAACATTAAACACAAATTATAATAAATAAAATACAAATTGTAAAATAATATATTTTCTTCAAGGATGTAATACACCGAAAGAAACTAAACATAACTTTGGGTATAAATTCTCACTGAAATCAACAGCAAAGATTAGTGTTTTTCTCGCACGGGTACACTTCAGTAGCCTTATTTGAGAATGATATGTTGCCATGGTAACAAAGGAGAAATACGAAGGAACGTCATGTGTTATGATTTCACAAAAGTCACAACCTGGTGTTAATATACTAAGTCGCGCATTTTGATGAGGTGAATTTCAGCGAGGATTTAGTTTCTTTCGACTGAAAGTGTATACTTAAATGTCAGCACTATCAAAACCTTTTTTTGCAATAATTCATAATAAACAACATCCAGGGCGGGGTTGGCCGTTTGCCATGAATCACGGATGAAGTTTGCCGCATCATCGTGTTATTTTTACTCAAGAATCCTGTTTTCGTCGCTTCTCATCTGGATCATAGAAAGTTATCTTCGTCCCCACATCCTGCACATTACAGGATAGAGCGTTTGTGGGGAAGAACCTTTTTTTTTTCAGCCCCCAATCCTAGTATCCTTTCCTTAAAGTTTGTATAACTTTCAACTTTGGTCACATTCAGAGACGAGTGTGGACAGTTTGTGGTTGGTTCTTTGTGAAACTGAGAAGAGAACGGGGTAGAACATTTTTCAGACCCCAATCCTATACTTGCGGATAGTCTGGTTGGTGTTCTATGAAACCAAGAAGGGATAGATCCATAACATTCAAGCTTGGCCGTGTTAACTTAGGGCAAGTGTGGAAAGTTAGTGGTTCTTTGAAATTAAAGAATGATGGCAACGGGGAAGTGAGTTGATCAATGTCTAAAACAGCAACACAGCGAATCCTGTTCGTAATTATAGAATTAACACCAAAACAAATCTCATGTGGTTTCTCTATAAACATATAACCTGCACATAAGACTTTTATAACGTCAACATGATGATTGTATGAAACTTTAGCTTTAATTTTAAAGTGTACTCCAACCAAAGGGAAACACGTAAAATTTACAAAACTACAAAAATATTTAACAGTAAAAATCACTCTTCGGTCGATCGATCGGAAGAGTTTGAACTACAAATATTTTGAACGGCTCTACATACAAAGAGTTTAATATGCACACGGTACTCTACCAAGAAAAGTGTACTGAAATCGGAACTCATGTGAACAAGTGTAACATTCGGGGGCTAGGGGGGATTTTTCAATCAGGTGGCTGGTAAAAAAGACTAGCTGAAAGTTGGTCTACTCATCATCAGCAGCAGCTTCCTGCATTATAAGAAGAAAAAACAGAAAATGCACATTATAGGATATGAATATAATTGTTAATGTTCTCAACTGTGACTGGTAAATGAGACTAGTTCAAAGTTGTGATGAAGAAAAGAAGACATGATAATATTATATTAACATACAATGATTTTTCTGAACATCAGGGTGATTTTAATACAGCTTGACTCAAAATATGAAGAAAAAAATATGAAAGATGATGTGCATTAGCGATGGATCGTACATAATGGTAACCTACATGTATGGTGTATCCTAATCCAAGCGCGAATATAAAGCGTATGGTGATGATTAAACAAATTTTCAAGGAGTTTTATAATCTTAAACAAAATACTAATTGATGCTTCAAAGTGATTTAAGGGTTGTCATTGGAAGATGTATATTGCTTCCCAATGTAACGGTGAACAAATTTGCAATGACTGGAATATATAATTGTTATCATATATGACTAAATAGCAATTTTTAAAGCATTTGTATTCAAATTCATTTTAAAGTTTTTATTTATTATCATTGGTAATATTATACATAATAACATCATGGGATTTCATAAAATTATTTAATCTAACAGAAAGTGAGACTATTTTTAAAGGGAACCATCACCCCAAATCTATTTTTTTATGTAAAGGAGATAAAGAACATAATAATAATAAAAATAATGTTCGATTTATATATAGCACCTAATATGAATGATAATCATCTCTAAGCGCTTTACAATGATATTATTACCCCATGTAGCAAAATATGTGAATTCCAAGAAAAATGTATACTACTAAATCTACGGTTATGGGTTGTATTGTATCATAAACCTTAATACAGTTATCAAAGAATTTATTTGAGGTGGTGGTTCCCTTTAATTCCTCAGGAATAGAGTACCAAATTGTGATGTTCAAGAATTGCCATGCGTAATGGTTCCAATGCAGGAATTAATTTGTTATTTTAGGGGGCTAATTTTCCAATCTGATGGATATCCAGACATTTTTCACATAATACCCTATGGTAATTTTAGGGGCTACCTACTGGTTTCAGGGGGCCTTTTTTGAAAATATGGGGGCAAAATTGCCCTCAGGCTCCGTATATTTCCTACCCTGAATGGTTCTAGACAATGTCAGGCAAGCCATACATTCTTTAAAAATCTGAATCAAAGGACAAAGTAATAGAACCATTACTTTGCCACGGTACAAAATAATTGTAAAAGAGCAAAGAATATGGGATTTCTCCGGGATTCTGAACCCGAGACCTCCGGATTGCTAGACTCTACCGCCTGAGCTATAGAAAACTCTGATGCGATGTTCATCCCTGAAAGCCCTTCGTTTATGTGACAACTGACATCACTACTTTGGTACTCTATGTGACCGGCTATAGCAAAACACGGCACTTGTCGGTAAAATCAAAATGTAGATGATAAAGATACGGCCAAATAGATGCTGGCCCTCATACCTCCTCCTCTTCCTCTTCCTCTCCCTCTTCTGCCTGCAAGTTGCAATGAAAAGAGAGATATGAAATGATTAAAAATAATCCATATATCCTTCTCTTCTTCCCCTTTTCCCATCCCTCTCTCCCTTTCTCCTTCCCTCTCCCCTCCCCCTTCCCTTCCTTCCCTCCTCCTCCTCCTCCTCCTCCCCTTCTAACTCCCTTCAATTCTATTTAGTTTTTTCAATGAACAGCTGATCAAATTTAACTGCAAAAATATATCATGAAAAACTCAATGTTTTATCTAACTCTCAGTAAATAACTGGAATAAACTGGACAATAACTAGGACCTCTTGATTCCAGAAGGTGTAGCTTCCAACTTCCGCCATCCCACCACACACCCCCCCTCCCATCCTTTAATTCCCATCCCCTCTCCATTCTCTTCCCCCCCCCCTCCTCCCTACCTCTCTCTAATTTCCTTTTTAATAAACAGCTGATCTTATATTTTTTACAAACTACAAACAAAATAATCAAACAAGCATCATGCATCACTTAATGTTTTTATTTTGTCTTACTCTCAGTAAACAAGAAAAAAAATGCACAAAGAACAAAGACAATAACTTACTACTTTCTTTGGCCTTCCCCTCCCTCTCTTCGGTCCAGTGTCTGCAGCTTCCTTCTGCAAAAACAACAATAATCATAATAATGTATATATTCTTAATTCAAACATAGAGAAACTGAACTGAACCCGAGACCGACCCTCAGATTGCTAGACTCTACCGCCTGAGCTATAGAAACTCTTAACCCTATCTTAACTGGGCTATTTGAGACCAGGTTTTTACTGGGGGGGGGGGGGGTCAATTTGACCCCCCCCCCTAACATCTCGGAGACCGCTCGTCCGATTCACGCGAAATTTTGCATGGAGGTACATTGAAGTGTTAGCGACGCGTTCATGTTTTCGTTTAATCGATCCAATGTTAAATATGCAAATTATACGCATATTAATTAGCGAAAAACGCTAATTTTATGCAAAAATCCTCTTTTTGTCTGTAAATCACTAAATATTGCTCAGAATATGCTGATTTTGTACATGAATATTCTCTATGACTTAATTAACAGGTTTTCAAAAAAAATAATTTTTTTAAATGTGTTTCTTTGTTTTTGGAATTTCTTATGTATTTCTTTGTTTTTTCGACTTATGTTTTTTATTGTTTTTTCCAATGGAAATAATTATTGACCATTATCCAACCATTTTTAGCCCAAAATTACATAATTGCAGTGATTAGAATGAAAAATAATGAAGATTGTCTTTTCTAGGAAAAAAAATCAATTTCCATAGGATTTGTACACAAATCACAAAATTTAGCGATTTTTGGGCAGACGCTCACTTACAAAAGGTCACGTGACTTTAGAACGGTATACCCGGTCGTCGCAAATTTGGTCTCAAAATTTGCGCAAGACTTCAATGAAAAAACTCATGAAGTCACGCGGGAATATCTGCGCGCGTTGCGGAATTATCGCGCAAAAAGTCGAGGGGGGGGGGTCAAATTGACCCCCCCCCCCCCAGTTAAGATAGGGTTAAAGGGATCTAGTAACTTTGTTGACATGTGCAAAAAGTGATGAATGGTTGATGCAATGTATATTATTGTTATCTCATATGTCCACAGGGTATTGTGTGAAAATTTCAAGTCAAATGGACATTGCATGGCCAAGTAATGAGCGAAAATGCAAAGTGATATTCAATAACTCACTGCACTCACTTTGTACACAGAAGAAAAACTCGCCCGGAGTTTTTCTTATCTGAATACTTCGATCGTACATATCTTTGTAACGAAAGGGAAATTTGACAAACCGAAACCTGTCCCATGATTTTATTGTTAATACGAATACAACAAGGTATGAGGGAACCGCTAGAATGAAACATTTATTTTGATGATTTGGACAATGTTACTAAGTCCCTTTAATGCGATGTTCATCCCTGAAAGCCCTTAGTTTATGTGACATCACTACTTTGGTACTCTATGTGACCGGCTATAGCAAAACACGGCACTTGTCGGTAAAATCAAAATGTAGATTATTTTCACACCATTAGAAAGGCCTCGTCAGAAGCTTTCATTTGATGCTTTGTTCTAACTATTTGGTCAATAATTGGCGAATATATGATTGTTTCAATTTTACAATCATAGGTCTTTTACACACACTGTGTGAACTTAAAATGCCTATTTCTTCAAAACATGAAGGAATTACCGACAAGTGCCGGGTTTTGCTATAGCCGGATACATATGATAAAGATACGGCCAAATAAATGCTGGCCCTCTTACCTCCTCCTCTTCCTCTCCCTCTGCTACCTGCAAGTTGCAATGAAAAGAGAGATATAAAATGATTAAAAATAATACAAAAAACTTATCAAGATTCAAGACAATAAAGATTTAATTTATTAATCCACAGATGGAATTTTGGTTTGGGTTCTCAAATGGTAATTTACTTCAATATCTAACATTTAAAAAAAAAAATTATACAAACATAAGGCAAATAATCCATAAAATAAATTATTTGTAATCATTATATTTAGATCATGCATTAAAACAAGTTACAACATTCAAACCCCAAAAAATCAGATGTCCTCCTGAACATTGTATACTGTATGTACACTATTATACGCTGCTTTAGAGACATACATACACATGTGTGAACAGGAGTTTCAATAGCCACGGAACATAATTATGATATTAAAACCACAACATTTTTTTATCAGATTTACAAGCCCTGAATTCTGGAATGGGGGTCCTGCACAGTGCACTCACAATTATCCATGTGGTTTTGTCATAATGAATAAGTCTAGCAGAATCATTCACATACATGGATGATGGCTGGAAGCGCATGTGTAGGGTACATCTTATAAATGTACCGCCAAGCATACTGACTGCTTGGTCTGCACCCATGTAGTTTC
>JBAMJV010013245.1:0-27942 GCA_037951105.1 Echinarachnius parma
GAGAGTACAGACAGGCCGGTGTCTGCCCTATTGTATGACGAACGGGATTTTCCCTCGCACCCTGGGGAGTGTTTCACAAAGATACTAAGTTGAACTTAAAATCATGGAAGGCCATTTGTAGGATTGGAATACATGGAATTAAAACAAAATAGTTGAGACAAAAATATCTATCAATTACTTCAAGGCTCCTTGACAATAAAACATATTACAGTTTTTGTTTTAAAGTAAAAAACAAATATGCCTTTTAAAAGAACTGTTTCGACAATTTTACAAACTTAAGGTACTAACGGCTTTCCATGATAATTAGGTCCAACTTAGTTCAACTTTGAATCTTGCGCCGTAACATAATTGTTTCTAAATTTGCTTTATACGTAGGGTTTTCCAGCAGGGCTTTGCCATGTTTGCGGGGATGTGTGATATGGACATGTGTACTTGTCTATCCCAGACCCAGCGTTTTTTAAAATTTTGTTTTTAGGCTAAATTAATCTTAAATCAAATCACATCTGGATTCTTCAGTGGTGTAATTTATGAGAACAAGGTGACAATTAGATCTTGACGTTTCACTCATTTCCAGTTCTCAGATGTGGCACAGTTTGCAGAAACGGGAAGATTTCGAAGAGTCTGAAGGCCGATACGCAGCAGATGGAGAATTCTGGTACGTCCCTTATTATTTTCAGTTGGGACGTCGTTTGGGAAATTGGGGTATAGACACAAAATATAGGAGGGATATGATATGAACACTGTACAATTAATAAATTATTAAATAAAGTATAAAATGTATGTGTAAACATTTGACACACGATTAATCGTGTGTCAAATGTTTACACATACATTCTGATGAAGACATAACTGACAAATTATATTCTTTTTTGCTTCGTTATACATATTTATCCTATAACCGAAGCTCAGCTCTTGACCATTATGTTCAACATTATGGTATAACTTGTTTTGGCATTCTTGTCAGTGAGTTAGGCCAACTGGTATCGGCTCAGTGGTAGGCCTCCGTCTTAAGCACGAAGCCTTGGCTGGGTCATGCCGGTAGACTAGTTTAACAATGGTACCTAAAGTATACTTCCTAGTATTTCCTACTAAGCAGTTCTAGCTATATGTGCTCGGCAAGACGGCAAGATGTACCCAATATAATGTTGAAGATGTTTTGTTTTAATGAGCAAATAAGAAGAATAATACAATTATATTTATCGCTTGTTTCTTAGGATGTCGTACGCGGATTTCCTGAAGGAATTCACCAAGGTGGTCCTCTCCACAGCCGGACCGGACTTCGATGGTGACGGGATTCCCGACATCGTCAACGACACAGGTAAATTACTCGTGTTTTCTCTCATTTTTATTCGGAATAATGTAGATCACAGAAACATAATTATGTAATAGTATATATCCCATATCTGTGTCATATGATTGCGAGGGGGTAGATGTCCCAATGCCCTTTCAGCTATATACGCTGGTATTAAAGGGATCTAGTAACTTTGTTGACATGTGCAAAAAGTGATGAATGGTTGATGCAATGTATATTATTGTTATCTCATATGTCCACATGTTATTGTGTGAAAATTTCAAGTCAAATGGACATTGCATGGCCAAATAATGAGCGAAAATGCAAAGTGATATTCAATAACTCACTGCACTCACTTTGTACACAGAAGAAAAACTCGCCCGGAGTTTTTCTTATCTGAATACTTCGATCGTACATATCTTTGTAACGAAAGGGAAATTTGAAAAACCGAAACCTGTCCCATGATTTTATTGTTAATATGAATACAACAAGGTATGAGGGAACCGCTATAATGAAATTTTTTATTTTGAGGATTTGGACAATGTTACTAATTCCCTTTAAAGGGATCGAGTAACTTTGTTGACATGGTAATAAAGGTGATGATTTAATAAGTAAAAAATATACTTTAATCCTTGTCTTGACTAATAAATGCACCGCGAGAGGTATACCATCTTGCATGTCTCTTGACGAGATATGGGCGATGGATGGAGGCGGAGCTAGGTGTGAGCGCGGGAGGCTGCCAGAATTGCATCAGGGAAGGTTTCCATAGCAACCAAGTTTACTGATATCAAACCAAATTGTATCATATATCAAATTGTATGTTCGTAACAAGAACAAGATATTAATCCGTTGTAATTATCTGCAATTATGGTTGCGTAATCCACAGCGAGAGGCTACCATCTTGTGACGCGGCACGGGCGATGGATGAAGGGAGTCAACGCGGGAGGCTGCCAGAATTACATTAGGGAAGGTTTCCATAGCAACCCGCAGATCATGATCACACTACTAGAACCAGGTAAACAGTCATGGGCGTAGGCTGGGGCACCATTTTTTCAGGGAGGCTGAGGTCTTCTGCCCGAATAATCATCCTTCTCGCTTTTTACCTGACAATCAGAAGAGGGGGCCTCACCACTTTGATACTCGAAAATGGTATATTTTTGGTGATTTAGTCCAGAAATGTCACGATTTTGCCCGAATATGAGACGATTTTGGCCGACAATGACATGAATTTGCCCGAATGTAACATGTGTTTGCCCGAACATGACACGAATTTGCCCAAAGACGACATGATTTTGCACGAATTTGAGGTGCTTTTTGCTCGAATATATGGTCGTTTTTAAAACTCCCACTATTTCCTACGGCTATGGAAAAAGTTATATATTCATATCCCTTTGTATGTTAATATATGACCAATAATCTCGTCGACCTATGCAAAATCGATCTTGAATACTTGATAAATTGGAACAAAATAGTTTGTGGTATGCTATAAATATTTAGTAAAACATAAACAAAAACATGACATCTCTCTATATTTTTTATATGAAACAAATTAATATAAACAAAATAATGAGATAGAATACATAAAGAAGACTAAAGCACAATCAATCACACACTCATTTATTTTTTTCTTGATTTAAGTAGACTGGAACGCATACAAAAAAAATACAGATAGTAATAAAGAGACAGACAGACACAAAAACAGGCAAAAAAAAATACCAAAAACGATCGACGTATAAAAAGATGAACGTTTTACTTTCTTTCAGACGACTGGAACGCAGATCGCGGCACATCATCAGACAGCAGAGGGAAGTGCGCCATCATCATCACCCTACTTCAAGAGTACCGCCGATTGCGTCACAAACGGAGGACGAAGAAACAACAGATTGGCTTCGTCTTATACAAGGTTTGTACGGAGTCGGAATGAAATAATGTTTCCTAGAAACACTCTCAAATATGCTGATAACTATTCCCCAACCAAACGAACAAACAAATAAACAAAAACAAACAAAAACAAACAAACAAACACAAAATTAAAAAATAACATTTACATCAAAGATATGAAATCAAGGATTTTATATAACAAAGTGAACATTTCGACGCTACCTCCAATTTGTCTGTTTTTATGAAACCTAGGAACACACTTCAATTATAAACATGATGAAAGCGTTATGTAGACAATATTATAACAGGCTTTTTATGAGCTTATATACAGCCTGACTAGTTCCATTATTGTTTTAGAAAGAGAAGGCATTTTGTGTTGAAACAAGAACACTATTGAAGGTTTGAATTTTAAATAGTGTGTACCTCTATTATTTTCAATCAATATTAACGTGAGAATGGTTCCTTGATGGGAACTATAATGTCGGTATGTTTTGTATACGTCATTTAATTGAACACGATACTATAGAATACTTGTTAGCATAACTATCTGCTCTCAAGTAAAATATGAAATGCATTTAATCAAAGCCATTTTGCTTCCCAACCTCAGGTTGAAGACACCGAGCGACCGTTGACCCGTGATGACGTCATGTACATGCGACCCGTGGGCAAATCGGGAGTCTACATCAACCATCGCGAGATCGTCGCCCGTTTCGTGCTCGAGCCCGGTCACTACTGCGCCATCGGGTCGACCTTCAGTCCCGACATCAGTCTCCGCTTCATGACGAGGATCTTCACGGAGAAACCCATCCTCTGCACGGCGCTGCAGACCGGATGATTTCGACGATGATGGCGACTATTGATAAATTTATTTCTTGCTTATAGTGAATTTGACATTGTTTGATATGCAACGGTTTCTGTGGTTTCTGATGATGGTAATATACTTTATGATGATGATGACAATGATGATCATAAAATTAAAAAGTAATACAATTATCATGAATAAAGATTTAAGATGAAATAATTATGAGGACCAATTACGAGCATGACAAGCTCGAAATCTACCTCCGATTCAGAACAAATATTCGATTTCAACTCAATTTTAAATTAAATTTTTTTGTTCCCCCCCCCCCCCCAGCGCTTATATAATAGTGCGTTTCTAATTAAGCGCTGTATATAGCAAACTGGTAGGAGTGTGGATCCTGCATGCATAATAACAACTTTATGAGTCAATAATTATGTTTGATAAGGGGGAACTACAAAAAGTGAATGCAGAACAGGTATAAGGAGAAAACGCTACATGATAATAGATCTGCACCCCATGCACATGAAGCGGAGGCCGTGGCGTAGCGTGGTCGGACTGACGGAGAGGGGGCACACACATTATTGGAGGGTACACCCAACGTTTTTCTGTATTTTTATTTTATTTGTTTGAATTTATTTATTTATTATTATTATTATTATTTTTGTTTTGTTAATACAAAAGTACCCCCTTTCCCCCTTCAAATTATGGGACGGGGCATCCCCGCCGATGATGATGATGAAGAATTATGATGATTGAATCATATAGTGATACATGAACTGATAATGATATACATCAATAATAATTGGTTATTTCTTACAATATTTGTGTTGCTTCTCTGTTGCCATAATAATACCTTCATACTAAAGATCCTAAATGAAGGAAAAAAATGTATATTTTACTGTTTGAGGGGCTGATGTGATATGTGTGGGGCTTTTAAAGAAAATGGTGATGGGATGAGACAAACTGATGATAATAAAACCGCCTGTTTGTAAATTCACTGCCGTATGGCGAGGGAGAAATTTTGTTTGCATGCATAATCATAATATGTTGATACCACTGTAGTAATTCGTACGCTAGACGATTATAATTCTCCGTCCTTATCTCGTTATTAGCAATCATCTGTGCTTTTGTGATTCATTGCATTTTCATGAATAAATATAATCACATTGAATAAATGCTCTTTACGTATTTTGGTATGGATGTATTTCTATTTGCAATTCAATGTTCCGTCCAACTCCAAAGCCTTTACCACGCCTGTGGATACTTCTCAATGGCATTACATTTATATTTGGTATCATTTTCTATTCTTAGTATACAGTCTAAGGTATTTCTCTGGAGTTTCATTCATGAGCAGTCTATTCGGTAATAATAATAACTCAACAAAAACAACATGCAGATAATGATCATACGCGGCAATAAAATGTGTATACATTTTGATTATGGTTTATGTTTCCATTTGATTTAGAAAATGCAATTTTCTGCCGGACTACAAAAGCTTTACTAAATAGAGTTGTTCATGCTTATGCATTACAAATATGTGTACATATTAAAGAATTTATATTAAATTCCCCTTATCTCCGACTTTCATTTATTTCTAAGATGACTATTATTGTATACGATTTGACGATTGTTTGATTATGATGATCTTTTAGTGTTATATTATACAGTCACACGTTTTTTGTTTAGATTACAGTGAAACCTTATTATAACGAGCACCTTGGGCCCATTGGCCCGAATTCTCATCAGTGGCTAAACTTGCGCCCGGCCCAAAAAGACAAAGACTACGGGTAACCAGTTAAACCATTTTGCACCTGCATACCTATTGTGTTGTCGCTATTGGTCCCCGGATATATTATAATTGTTTCCTTTCATTATCCAGTCAATCCCTTGAGTTCTGCTTATATGTTTCAGGACAATAGGCCCTTTGAAATTCAGTCATAGTATAACCGGTCACCAGCAATACAATGTCCAGGATGATCCAGGACGCAAATTGGCTGATGACCGACTATATACTATGACCAGGGATATGGGAGAGGGCCCATTTTCATGATGCCTGTAATCAGAACTCAAGGAATTGACATGATAATGAAAGGAAACAATTAGAATATCTCCACCAATAGCGACAACACAATAGGTCTGCAGGTGCAACATGGTGGTTACCCGTAGTCTCTGTTTTTTTAGGCCGGGCGCAAGTTGAGCCACTGATGAGAATTCGGGCCATTGAATAAACCTTGTTATATCAGATATCTTGTTGTATCGATCAGGGCTTAAACATAATAAAATGCATACAACCCGGCCCTGTGAAATTACCTCGCTATAACAGATCTTGCTATAAAGAGGTTCCACTGTACTAGTACATGCACATGTATCCAATCCCCAGCAATGTGAACATACAAGAAGTTGCGCTGAACTGTTGGCCCCTTTACAGGAAATATATATACAATCGATTGTAAAGTTGCAATTAATTGCAAGTCAGATCAAGTGACTAACTGCTCTTTTGCAATTAATTGCAAAAGTTAATTACAATCGATTGCATGTCTTTCTGCAACGGGGTCGCCCATGTCCCATATCTTCATAAAACACACCAGCTTAGGACAATGTTAAGTCTATTTTGTATGACAGGTCTAAGTATATATATGCAACAAGAAAACAAAATATGTTTATCCAGATAACCATTTAAGGGATAGTTGAGTTTTGGTATAGAGGGCGCTACACAAAATATTTTTTTTTGTGAGATAATGAAAAACGGAGTGTCAAATTCGAAAGAGCATACAATTTTAATGACAGAAAAAACTTTATTTGATCAAAGTCGGTTCGGAAATGGCTGAAATATCCATAAGCATAACCATTTGTAATAATTGTGGGGCCCCACAATTATTCGATAATTTTGAACCAGCCGTTACATTTTTTTTTTTAAAGGCTTCCTCTTTTCAAAAATTCACAAAATCGGATTTTAGATAGTTGTTGATTATCTCACCATTTCAACAAAACATCACATGCCGATGAGTGTTTTAACCCTTTTGAGTTTTAACGGCTCTTTTTGAATGATAACAGGCTCTTTACTTAGTCATGTGTTAGGTTTTATTCCTTTCGAGCATTGTAGATTTATAACTATTTCTTGTAATGTAACGATGTAGGTTTTGTTTACTAAAATTCAGTTTGACCAAAACTGTACTCTCTTTACCAGAACTCAACTATCTCTTTAACCATTTATCGTATAAGAAAGCTTAATTTGTATTGCTTCCTGAGCCATATCATCCAAAATATGCTTATAACTATAAATAAGTTAGCTGCATGGGCACAGAACAAAAAGTATTGTCCTAGATAGCAACTGCATGCACTATAATGCAACGAACATAACATATTTTGACAAAAGAACTGACAAGCAATTAATACCTGGACATTGGGGCTATCCCATTTTAATAATGATAATATTTAATAATTTTAAATATATATAAGTACGGTCAGGTATTAGGAACATATAAATGAATACAGATTGGTCTATTTCTACCCTGCTTTCATATAAGTGACCGACTCTGACAAAACCAGAATCATGCTGGCAACTCATGTTTTGCACAAATGGGCATTTAAAAGTAATTAAACATTGAACATCTTCAAAACTTTCTCCATTACCGATAAAAGGGTGGAACAGCTTTCGGTTTGTCAAATTTATTTTCCTTCATAAAGATATGTATGATTGAAGTGTTCAGATGATTTTTGATTATCTAACTGTGTACAAAGTCAGTGCAAAGAGTTCGCGAATATCCTTTGCATTTTCGCTCATTGCTTGCTTTTATGACATTCATTTACCATGGAATTTTCAGACATAACTTAGCGGACATATCAGATCACAGAAATACTATTGCATTAATTTAGACACTTCAGCAAAATTTGCTACAAACCGTTTTTCAGTTGGTATTAATCTATATCAAGTGAAATGTTCTTCCCATTATATACAAATCTTAAGTTTATTATATTTTAGCCGACGAAAGCCTGTTTTTGTCAGAGCTGGTCACAATTATACTAATTATAATACATAGTCCGCACAAAAAGCTTGGAAACTAAGTTTCATAAATTATATCTCCGATATTACTATGTATGGTATCATTAAAACACCGGTTTAATACGCTTTACATTGTTTTCCAAATTTGTTATGATTACATCAACATAATTATTATAATTTGATTATAACAAATCATTACATGTAGATTAAAGAGGGTTACAAGCGATCAAACGTGAATTTACACACTGTTTGTGTGGAGAGTATTTAAAAAAGTACTTTGAAAAAGTACGATGAAAAAGTACGATAAAATAATGCATTTCATATACATTATTATCATGTAATAAAATTAACAACTTTTGCCATTTTAGCATCTGGATTATAAACCGTACATTATCAAATTCCATACCCCTGGCTCTTAATTGTTAAATATACACTCCAGTCTTAGTGGTCACCCGTCTATACCAGCCAACCTGCCTATGGTGGCCACCAAATTGATCTACTACCGAGAAAAATAATGTTAGAGAGCCTGTCTATAGAGGTCATATAGAGTGGCCACTGTTCTTTTTTTCGCTATTTGGTGGTCACTATACACAGGTTTGACTGCAGTTTGAATTTCAATAATTATGTGATGCAATGTTTTATTCCAACATTTACTGTATAACATCTTTAGCGATTAATTTCCCATGGTCATAAAACAGATAAATGTTCATCCATATAACAAATATAGTCAGTTTGAATAATATTCAAACATAAAATTATATATCAATACAAAAACATGGCAACTGAAGTTAAATGATAACCGATGAATATATGTACATGTATTCCTCTTCTTCTGTTAAGGTATTTTACTTAATTATATCAAATATTACTCATGAATACAGATATTATCATATAAAGAATAATACTGATACAAATACAGTACACAATACTGTAACATATGGCAAGCACACATACAATTGACAAACGTGAATACAATTTGGCAAACACTATACATGTACTGGAATAACTGTATTACAATGTATTCTGGCCATTGGTAATAATATATATAGCATTTATAGTGCGCCATCTATCTAATAAATTATTCAGAGGCGCAGAGGGTAAGAATAATCATAATTTATAAAATAAATAAATAAATAAATACAAAAAAAAGGCTACTCAATTGCCAACCTAAACAAGTATGTCTTAAGGCTTAATTTAAAAACATCTAGTGACTTTATATTCCTCAAATCTAAAGGCAAAATTTCCACAGGCAAATTGGTACATAATTTTTAGTCTCAATTTGGTTCAAACATGTACATGTACACAATCAAGGTTTCATATTTCGCCTGAACAGCTAACAATAATACACATCATATGACACTTCATAATATTTTTTTTTTCTAACATATACAATTTACTGAGTATAGTACTAGTATTATACTGGAAGACCCACAATATGAATACAATTCATGGAAGCCACTAAGAAACTACAGACATATTCAAATAATTAAATATGATATCACACACAACAATAGCAAATTATACAATACTGTTTATAATGAAAGACCCAGAGTTCAGACATATTCAAACAATGAAATATGACATCACACAAAACAATACCAAATACAATACTGTTTATAATAAAAAGACCCATAGTTCAAATTAGAGCTGAGTCAAATCGAATGGCTATTCGATATCCGACCGTGAAGGTTTTTTTTTCTTTTTTTTTTCCCCCCGTTTAATTTTGTAATCCCCATTCGATAGATTCGATCAGAAAATGGCACATTGAACCCTGCTTATCTATTGGTAAAGTTAAAAGTTAAGGTATTTTACATAAATTAGAAAAAAAAAAAAAAAAAAACTTTTTTTTCTTTCTTCAAATTTCGGATATTCGATATCCGAACGTTTTTACACGACTCATATTCGAAATTCAAAATATTCGATTTGACTCAGCTCTAGTTCAAATATACAGCCAAATGGAAGCACCAAAACACAATTAAGTATTTAAAAAAAAAACAATTTCAAGATTACAAGTCACAAAATTATCTGAAAATTAGTGACAAAGGTATCATACACAAACTTGTATACTGTATCTAAATAGTGGCAGTAGAGAATAAACAAGCACTTATTTTTTACTTGGTACTTGGTAGTTTAATTCTTAAAAAATACTCCATAGGAGTTTTAACTGGAGGTGGGTCCTTTTACATTTGACTAAAGTACAGAAAATACAAAACTTCAGACTAACAAAGCAGTAGATACATGTTATACCACTGGACACCCACACACAAACTTGTCATTGTTTAATAAAGCATTCGTAGCCCTAGATACCCTGTACTGTTTGGAAATTACCTAAATATACATATTATATATATTTATATAATGTACTAGTACAAATCCTATGTAAACTGAATGTTCAATTGCTTATTGTGAAAACAAAACATTTTACATAACGTCAACAGCGGAATCAAAGTACCATAAAAACAATGTAAAAATCTGTCAATACTTTCACTTCAAAATATACAAATATATGTACATAATTGCACTCTTCATAACTTTGAGAAACAAACTATCTAGTTTTCAATAATATGTATGTATGTATCACTAGAAAGAATTTTCAATAAAAAAGCAGGATTTTGTACATGAAATTAATGCCAAGTGTCTCCCTCTCTCTCTCACTAATGCCCATGCAATCGGACAAGTGCTAGTGAAGGTATCAAATTAGTTAATTCAAGTTATATATCGCCATGGTAATCCAGAGTCCACCTGCTTCCTTTTTAGTCAAATTCCATGACTTTCCATGACCTTTCGAGCAACAATTCCATGACTTTGACATTAATTCTCACCACAGTAAACAAGGTTCTTGAACTTCTTTCAGTTCTTTTAGTAACAAATTGCTTAATACGTGTGGTTTACGGGTACACCATGTGAGATGGGTGGATTGGTAAGCCCTGAAAAGGACTATGGTAGTCCTAGAAAGGACTGTTGGTGTAGTTCTGAAAAGAACTGTTGGTATTCTTTCTAGGAGAGTTCTAAAAAGAACTGTTGGTAGTCCTAGAAAGGACTGTTGATAGTCCTAGAAAGGACTGTTGGTAGTCCTATAAAGGACTGTTGGTAGTCCTATAAAGGACTGTTGGGATAGTCCTGAAAAAGACTGTTGGTATTCTTTCTAGGAGAGTCCTAAAAAGGACAATTGGTAGTCCTAGAAAGGACAACAAATTGCTTGTATTCCAGTACTAAAGAAATGCAGATTAAAACCAAATTCCATGACTTTCCATGACTATAAAGATAATAATTTCACTATTTCCCCGACTTTCAAGGCCTGGTAAACACAAGTGTCAATATCCATGACTTTCCAGGTTTTTCCAGGCCCTTTGCGAACCGTGTTGTAATCTTCAAGGAAGACTTTTTTTTGGTGTCATTTATTGAGCTTGAAATACTTGAGATGAGCGATATCGAATCCTTGAAACCCCTTGGCTGAAAAGTAGGCATAGCCTGTGTAGTACACTGGAGATATATGATAGAAAAGAAATGAAACAGAATGAAAAACGAGATATTAATCAGTAATAGGACAGTACATGTAAAATGATTGAAAAAACAGTTATTTACCGCTGTATTTACATTTCCCCCAAATAATGTTTGTTCCCATCATTTTTTTAATTGATTTATTTTTTGTATGTATTTCTTTTTTCAAATATTTTGTAGGGTTAATCAAAAGAATTGATAATTTAAAGTTTCCTGAAATAATAAAACTTGCATTGTTACAGAAAAATCTCATTTAAACTTGCATTGTTATAGAACAATCTCATTTTTATTGAGGAATACTTTTATATTAGTTGTGCTTTTGCTCATACAAGCTGCAATAATTTCCGGCAAAACCATATCAACACCAACAAGCAATTATTAAAATGAAGAAAAGAAAACATTCCCCAGATGTTGTTTGAGAGTAGCTGTTTCCGTGGTGAGGTAGACAACATTTTCCTTTTTATAAGCCGACCCAGAGATAGCATGAGCAGTCCTTAGCAGTGGGGAAACTTAAACTTAATAATTTACATGTAACATTCGTTTTTCATTGAATTACTATCACAATTGACAAAGAACTGTGATTTTCTGAACTCTTTGGGGCATTTGGATTGTTAATTTACCACAAGCCACCCTCAAGTTATATCTCCCTTTTTAACTGGGTAATATATATTTTATTCAAGTAATTTGTTATATTGGTATTTTTAAACTTACGCCCAGGAATGAAAAGGAGAACTCCTACAACGATGCAAACAGTTCCAGGTGCATGATCTGCAGATAAAACATACAGTACACATTTATATTCAACTTGAACGTCTGTTTGCTTAATATATCTAGACAATTCCAAAGCAAATCTTTGGCAAATCCTTTACATTTACACATGAGTTATAATATATACTTTCACTAATTCACATTCAATCAGGAATAAAATATATGATTTTTTACAGAGATTGTTTCATGTTTCCCAAAAGTTTTCTTTGATTTATATAATATATATATTTGATATCTTTTTCATTTGTTTGCCTCCAGCAATTAGCTCTCATTCAACTTTGTAAAAATAAAATTTCTTGGATCTTTGAAATAAATGCCCTAAACTCATATTCCAAAGCTTTACAAAAACTAGAATTAAATAAATGCATGAATGTACGACCCTTAAACCTGGAATAACATTTAGACCGCAGTTCAACTGTGCCTGAATGTCTTTTAATCACAGTAGCAATGTGCATAAATAACTTTAAAATTGAGGTAAATGTAAGAGAGTTCTTCTTACCTCTTGTTCCTATCTCAAGAACAATGCCTGCAAACAACAAACCTGTCATAAAAAAAAAGAAATGTAGAATGTTTTATCACCATGAACATAGATAAGACATAAAGTACACAATAATTGTTTAAAGGGGGAGGGGGGTGGGGGTCATGTATCCCTCACAGTTATTAGATCATCCCCCTCTCAATGAAACATTAAAAACAAAATCAACATAATCAATTGTATAAGTAATTTATACAATACAACTTTGAATAAATTGTTACATTTTGTTTGTACCTGTCTTGTCATATTTCCATATTTGTATGTTTTGTTTCTTCAAATTGGTGAAAATACAAAATGAAATTAAAACTAACATATGGACGATACTCAATACAAATGTCTTTACTCAAACACACACACACTCAAAATAATTTTTAAAAAGTGGATAATTACATGTCTTATGCAACATTAATCTGAATAATCATCAATTATTAGGAAAATGCTAATCAAACCTCCACGGTCCACACTATAACTCTTGTCTGTACTGGCCTATTCGGGCAAATAAAATTATACATTTTGAAATCT
Organism: Echinarachnius parma; assembly: GCA_037951105.1. Lineage (NCBI taxonomy): Eukaryota > Metazoa > Echinodermata > Echinoidea > Clypeasteroida > Echinarachniidae > Echinarachnius > Echinarachnius parma. The sequence goes on from JBAMJV010013245.1 coordinate 13,304, forward strand.
TACTTGCCCCAATATAAAATTAACTTGCCCTCTTACTTCTAGATGAGATTATAACATATGAAATTACATTTTTCTCTAGTAGAAGTAAAACAATTTTTAGTTGCCCGATTGGGCAAGCCAGATAGACAATTTATGAAATGTTTACTTGCCCCGACACCGGGCAAGTGAGTCCTGTGTTAATGTACATACCTGACCCAACCAAGAGCAGAATAAAGGAAACAAGGATTGAGCTTCTGTACTCCTTAAGCTTCTCATGTTGAAACCACCTGAAATAGCAAGAATAAGGTACAATACAAGGAAAGGACTCATTAGAAAGGTAAAATGTGTGAGCAATACAAATGGCAATTTGTTACTTGCTTGAAACAACGGTGCTAACTTTATCAGCATATATTTAAAATTAATTAATTTCTAGTACAAGGATAATTTTGTTCATGATAAAATAACTTAATTTATAATTTAAAAAATGATACATAAAAACTCCCCTGCCATTATTCAACTTAGCCCCCTATAGAATTAACTTTTTGTTAACAATCTTTAATTAAATTTGCATACTCTGAAATAATTTCATGTTTGACTGGTTAACATAAAAACAGGGTTTCCCCAATCCCACTTATTATAGTTTTAAGAAGTTTATAAGGCTTGATATATTTTCTGTAATACAAAATTAAGGTGTAGTATTTGCTTTTTTATAGTACCTTGTAAAACAAAAACAAAATGCATTCAATCAAATATGATTTCTATTTTTTGACCGATTTTGTATGATCAAATGACCCAATATTGGGTGAATATAAATCAATATATTATCAAAGCATTGTATAGCAGTATTGGTTTATTTTAAACTTCAGTTCAGTTTACATCTCTTTAAAACATACAATGGAATATACATACATTGGAAACAAAACAAAAGACAATATTCAAGAGCATAAACAACATGACAATTTAAAATCTACACACATCATTGCAAGAAAATGAGAAATGTAGAAAGAATAAGTGTAGTGGATGTGAGGGAAAGGAGTTACGGCAGCATATGCAGTTAACCCCTTGACTTGTAGGGGTGAGGGAAAGGCAAAGGCCATTGGCCTGTCAAGGCCTTTCCCTTTTTTAACTACAACTTATTGAAACGAGTATAATTATAAATATCAAAATATACATGTTACTTAGGACAAAAAAACACATAACTCATAGAAACATTAAAACTTACCATCCACCACCTTGTCCAGCAGGTTTAGTTGGGACATTTTCTTGAATTTCAAAAGTACCAGACTTTGAAATACTCGGTAAAGATGGATCTATCAAAGGCTGAAAGAAAGAAAGAAAGAAAAAAAACATATTATCAGCCTTCGCTCAATACAAAACTTTTTTTCTCATGATCCTTTTCACTTTCAGTTGTAGGCATTTAAAGGTACACTTGAGTATTGGTACTTCCCCCAAACAAATTTGTAAGGGTTTTGGTTGGTTCTAATTCCATTTGAAAGTTCATTGAATGAAACATATGAAATAAGAATCATTCCCTTTCGAATGCTTTCTTTGTAAAATTTGATTTCAAAATATTTTATTTATAATATCGTTTAGCCAGGCGATATCTTGACTCTTTAATAAGAATATACATACAAAAATGCTTTTATACACTTCTTTCAACAAATTTCAAAAGAGGTTTTTAAATATTGTTGGTGATATCTCTATTTAATTATTATTTTAACAAAACATCACATGCACAATTTTGTATGAAAAATGGTTGAAACCTTTTTGAATGATAACAGGACGTTTGTAATTGTGTATATACCTTTCGAGCATGATGGCCTTGAGTTGTAACTATAAATTTATAATTAGTTTGTAATGTAATGGTGCAGGTTTTTGTTACTAAGTTTGACCAAAACTCAAATAGCTCTTTAAATATGTCCACAAAAAAAACATTATTAGCCTTCGCTAAATACAAAACTTTTTTCTCATTAAATCCTTTTCCGTTGCAGGCATATGTCCACAAATTATACATACACATCAATGTCGACATTTTGAATTTCCTCGAACATGTTGAATTAGGATTAGGAACTGACTGCAGCATTCTAGATAGCCGTACGGCCTGCGCCTATACAGCTCTGCTTGCATACGTCGATCGTATGTAAATAAATTGTAATGTGGTGTTTCTACATCTTATAAAGTTCTATAAGTTAGGATAGATTTGATCGAATAATTATTAATTAAAAAAACACACACAAAATAACTAATAAGCAATATCAGTGTTATGATCACATGTAGAACTAGAAATGGATATGTATTGGGCGCTAATGCAGTTTCGCACGCCCTTTTTTGTTCAATGTTTGCTCAAGATAGCAAAAGAAAAAAGGGTGAAACTGAAAGAGTCAAAAGACAAAATTCGAGACGTGCGTTGCGTCGGTTGCGAACAGCGTCCACTTGAAACTTTCACCAAGGTGAAGCTAGCGACCAAACTCAGCAGCCAAACTCAGCAGCCAAAACCAGCAACCAAACGATCGATACCGATCATTTGGTATTGTAACACCAATGTGAACGCGCTCATATCGCTGTTACTTTCTCGAATATGCTTGTGCGTACGATACGTGGTACCATTGAAGAATGACTCCAACTGCGTACACAAACACACACTCCATTCAGTAAGCGTGTCAACCGCACGATCCGACCAGTCGTATTGGGGGCGGGGTCACAGGTGGGGGAGGGCGGGGGGGGGGGGGGGGGGGGGGCTATAATCAACAAAATCAGCAAATTTCAAGTCAAAATATTTTACGGGGGGGGGGGGGGGGGAGGGGGCGACGGTTTAAAGGGACACCCTGCATGGTCTGAAGGCATTCATACATTCTATCATATAGGAAATGCGTGATTAGTATGTTTGGTAGAACAAACTGTCCCATCTTAGATGTTTGTACTATAATAATCAACAAAATACAAAAGATTTCATGACAAAATATTAAACTATAAGTAGGTGGTGTCGGTTTAAAGGACGCCCTACACGGTTTGAAATCATCCATATACAAGAATGCACACTATAGACTATGCGTCATTCCCTTTAAATTGCAACATCTTTATGTCGGGTTGCTACAAGATGTCCCCATCCAGATCTCTGTATTATATTATAATCAACAAATACAGCAAATTTCAAGTCAAAATATTAAAGTATAGTCGGGCGCCGACGGTTTAAAGGACGCCATGCACGGTCTGAAAGCATCCATATACAAGAATGCACACTATAGTCTATGCGTCATTCCCTTTAAATTTCAACATCTTTACCTCGGGTTGCTACAAGATGTCCCCATCCCCATCCAGATCTCTGTATTATATTATAATCAACAAATACAGCAAATTTCAAGTCAAAATATTAAAGTATAGTCGGGCGCCGACGGTTTATAGGACGCCATGCACGGTCTGAAAGCATCCATATACAAGAATGCACACTATAGTATATGCGTCATTCTCTTTAAATTTCAACATCTTTATCTCAGGTTGCTACAAGATGTCCCCATCCAGATCTCTTTATTATATAATAATCAACAAATACAGCAACTTTCACGTCAAAATATTAAAGTATAGTCGGGCGCCGACGGTTTATAGGACGCCCTGCACGGTCTGAAAGCATCCATATACAAGAATGCACACTATAGACTATGCGTCATTCCCTTTAAATTTCAACATCTTTATCTCGGGTTGCTACAAGATGTCCCCATCCAGATCTCTGTATTATATAATAATCAACAAATACAGCAAATTTCAAGTCAAAATATTAAAGTATAGTCGGGCGCCGACGGTTTAAAGGACGCCCTGCACGGTCTGAAAACATCCATATACAAGAATGCACATATAGTCTATGCGTCATTCCCTTTAAATTTCAACATCTTTATCTCGGGTTGCTACAAGATGTCCCCATCCAGATCTCTGTATTATATAATAATCAACAAATACAGCAAATTTCAAGTCAAAATATTAAAGTATAGTCGGGCGCCGACGGTTTAAAGGACGCCCTGCACGGTCTAAAATCATCCATATGCAAGAATGCACACTATAGACTATGCGTCATTCCCTTTAAATTTCAGCATCTTTATGTCGGGTTGCTACCAGATGTCCCCATCCAGATCTCTGTATTATATTATAATCAACAAATACAGCAAATTTCAAGTCAAAATATTAAGGTATAGTCGGGCGCCGACGGTTTAAAGGACGCCATGCACGGTCTGAAATCATCCATATACAAGAATGCACACTATAGTCTATGCGTCATTCCCTTTAAATTTCAACATCTTTATCTCGGGTTGCTACAAGATGTCCCCATCCAGATCTCTGTATTATATTATAATCAACAAATACAGCAAATTTCAAGTCAAAATATTAAAGTATAGTCGGGCGCCGACGGTTTAAAGGACGCCATACACGGTCTGAAAGCATCCATATACAAGAATGCACACTATAGTCTATGCGTCATTCCTTTTAAATTTCAACATCTTTATCTCGGGTTGCTACAAGATGTCCCCATCCAGATCTCTTTATTATATAATAATCAACAAATACAGCAATTTTCACGTCAAAATATTAAAGTATAGTCGGGCGCCGACGGTTTAAAGGACGCCATACACGGTCTGAAAGCATCCATATACAAGAATGCACACTATAGTCTATGCGTCATTCCTTTTAAATTTCAACATCTTTATCTCGGGTTGCTACAAGATGTCCCCATCCCCATCCAGATCTCTGTATTATATTATAATCAACAAATACAGCAAATTTCAAGTCAAAATATTAAAGTATAGTCGGGCGCCGACGGTTTAAAGGACGCCATGCACGGTCTGAAAGCATCCATATACAAGAATGCACACTATAGTATATGCGTCATTCTCTTTAAATTTCAACATCTTTATCTCAGGTTGCTACAAGATGTCCCCATCCAGATCTCTTTATTATATAATAATCAACAAATACAGCAACTTTCACGTCAAAATATTAAAGTATAGTCGGGCGCCGACGGTTTAAAGGACGCCCTGCACGGTCTGAAAGCATCCATATACAAGAATGCACACTATAGACTATGCGTCATTCCCTTTAAATTTCAACATCTTTATCTCGGGTTGCTACAAGATGTCCCCATCCAGATCTCTGTATTATATAATAATCAACAAATACAGCAAATTTCAAGTCAAAATATTAAAGTATAGTCGGGCGCCGACGGTTTAAAGGACGCCCTGCACGGTCTGAAAACATTCATATACTAGAATGCACATATAGTCTATGCGTCATTCCCTTTAAATTTCAACATCTTTATCTCGGGTTGCTACAAGATGTCCCCATCCAGATCTCTGTATTATATAATAATCAACAAATACAGCAAATTTCAAGTCAAAATATTAAAGTATAGTCGGGCGCCGACGGTTTAAAGGACGCCCTGCACGGTCTAAAATCATCCATATGCAAGAATGCACACTATAGACTATGCGTCATTCCCTTTAAATTTCAGCATCTTTATGTCGGGTTGCTACCAGATGTCCCCATCCAGATCTCTGTATTATATTATAATCAACAAATACAGCAAATTTCAAGTCAAAATATTAAGGTATAGTCGGGCGCCGACGGTTTAAAGGACGCCATGCACGGTCTGAAATCATCCATATACAAGAATGCACACTATAGTCTATGCGTCATTCCCTTTAAATTTCAACATCTTTATCTCGGGTTGCTACAAGATGTCCCCATCCAGATCTCTGTATTATATTATAATCAACAAATACAGCAAATTTCAAGTCAAAATATTAAAGTATAGTCGGGCGCCGACGGTTTAAAGGACGCCATACACGGTCTGAAAGCATCCATATACAAGAATGCACACTATAGTCTATGCGTCATTCCTTTTAAATTTCAACATCTTTATCTCGGGTTGCTACAAGATGTCCCCATCCAGATCTCTTTATTATATAATAATCAACAAATACAGCAATTTTCACGTCAAAATATTAAAGTATAGTCGGGCGCCGACGGTTTAAAGGACGCCATACACGGTCTGAAAGCATCCATATACAAGAATGCACACTATAGTCTATGCGTCATTCCTTTTAAATTTCAACATCTTTATCTCGGGTTGCCAGAAGATGTCCCCATCCCCATCCAGATCTCTGTATTATATTGTAATCAACAAATACAGCAAATTTCAAGTCAAAATATTAAAGTATAGTCGGGCGCCGACGGTTTAAAGGACGCCATGCACGGTCTGAAAGCATCCATATACAAGAATGCACACTATAGTATATGCGTCATTCTCTTTAAATTTCAACATCTTTATCTCAGGTTGCTACAAGATGTCCCCATCCAGATCTCTTTATTATATAATAATCAACAAATACAGCAACTTTCACGTCAAAATATTAAAGTATAGTCGGGCGCCGACGGTTTAAAGGACGCCCTGCACGGTCTGAAAGCATCCATATACAAGAATGCACACTATAGACTATGCGTCATTCCCTTTAAATTTCAACATCTTTATCTCGGGTTACTGCAAGATGTCCCCATCCAGATCTCTGTATTATATTATAATCAACAAATACAGCAAATTTCAAGTCAAAATATTAAAGTATAGTCGGGCGCCGACGGTTTAAAGGACGCCCTGCACGGTCTGAAAGCATCCATATACAAGAATGCACACTATAGTCTATGCGTCATTCCTTTTAAATTTCAACATCTTTATCTCGGGTTGCTACAAGATGTCCCCATCCAGATCTCTTTATTATATAATAATCAACAAATACAGCAAATTTCAAGTCAAAATATTAAAGTATATTCGGGCGCCGACGGTTTAAAGGACGCCCTGCACGGTCTGAAAGCATCCATATACAAGAATGCACACTATAGTCTATGCGTCATTCCCTTTAAATTTCAACATCTTTATCTCGGGTTGCTACAAGATGTCCCCATCCAGATCTCTGTATTATATAATAATCAACAAATACAGCAAATTTCACGTCAAAATATTTAAGTATATTCGGGCGCCGACGGTTTAAAGGACGCCCTGCACGGTCTGAAAGCATCCATATACAAGAATGCACACTATAGACTATGCGTCATTCCCTTTAAATTTCAACATCTTTATCTCGGGTTGCTACAAGATGTCCCCATCCAGATCTCTGTATTATATAATAATCAACAAATACAGCAAATTTCAAGTCAAAATATTAAAGTATAGTCGGGCGCCGACGGTTTAAAGGACGCCCTGCACGGTCTGAAAGCATCCATATACAAGAATGCACATATAGTCTATGCGTCATTCCCTTTAAATTTCAACATCTTTATCTCGGGTTGCTACAAGATGTCCCCATCCAGATCTCTGTATTATATAATAATCAACAAATACTGCAACTTTCACGTCAAAATATTAAAGTATAGTCGGGCGCCGACGGTTTAAAGGACGCCCTGCACGGTCTGAAAGCATCCATATGCAAGAATGCACACTATAGACTATGCGTCATTCCCTTTAAATTTCAGCATCTTTATGTCGGGTTGCTACAAGATGTCCCCATCCAGATCTCTGTATTATATTATAATCAACAAATACAGCAAATTTCAAGTCAAAATATTAAGGTATAGTCGGGCGCCGACGGTTTAAAGGACGCCATGCACGGTCTGAAAGCATCCATATACAAGAATGCACACTATAGTCTATGCGTCATTCCCTTTAAATTTCAACATCTTTATCTCGGGTTACTGCAAGATGTCCCCATCCAGATCTCTGTATTATATTATAATCAACAAATACAGCAAATTTCAAGTCAAAATATTAAAGTATAGTCGGGCGCCGACGGTTTAAAGGACGCCCTGCACGGTCTGAAAGCATCCATATACAAGAATGCACACTATAGACTATGCGTCATTCCCTTTAAATTTCAACATCTTTATCTCGGGTTGCTACAAGATGTCCCCATCCAGATCTCTGTATTATATAATAATCAACAAATACTGCAACTTTCACGTCAAAATATTAAAGTATAGTCGGGCGCCGACGGTTTAAAGGACGCCCTGCACGGTCTGAAAGCATCCATATGCAAGAATGCACACTATAGACTATGCGTCATTCCCTTTAAATTTCAGCATCTTTATGTCGGGTTGCTACAAGATGTCCCCATCCAGATCTCTGTATTATATTATAATCAACAAATACAGCAAATTTCAAGTCAAAATATTAAGGTATAGTCGGGCGCCGACGGTTTAAAGGACGCCATGCACGGTCTGAAAGCATCCATATACAAGAATGCACACTATAGTCTATGCGTCATTCCCTTTAAATTTCAACATCTTTATCTCGGGTTACTGCAAGATGTCCCCATCCAGATCTCTGTATTATATTATAATCAACAAATACAGCAAATTTCAAGTCAAAATATTAAAGTATAGTCGGGCGCCGACGGTTTAAAGGACGCCCTGCACGGTCTGAAAGCATCCATATACAAGAATGCACACTATAGACTATGCGTCATTCCCTTTAAATTTCAACATCTTTATCTCGGGTTGCTACAAGATGTCCCCATCCAGATCTCTGTATTATATAATAATCAACAAATACAGCAAATTTCAAGTCAAAATATTAAAGTATAGTCGGGCGCCGACGGTTTAAAGGACGCCCTGCACGGTCTGAAAACATTCATATACTAGAATGCACATATAGTCTATGCGTCATTCCCTTTAAATTTCAACATCTTTATCTCGGGTTGCTACAAGATGTCCCCATCCAGATCTCTGTATTATATAATAATCAACAAATACAGCAAATTTCAAGTCAAAATATTAAAGTATAGTCGGGCGCCGACGGTTTAAAGGACGCCCTGCACGGTCTAAAATCATCCATATGCAAGAATGCACACTATAGACTATGCGTCATTCCCTTTAAATTTCAGCATCTTTATGTCGGGTTGCTACCAGATGTCCCCATCCAGATCTCTGTATTATATTATAATCAACAAATACAGCAAATTTCAAGTCAAAATATTAAGGTATAGTCGGGCGCCGACGGTTTAAAGGACGCCATGCACGGTCTGAAATCATCCATATACAAGAATGCACACTATAGTCTATGCGTCATTCCCTTTAAATTTCAACATCTTTATCTCGGGTTGCTACAAGATGTCCCCATCCAGATCTCTGTATTATATTATAATCAACAAATACAGCAAATTTCAAGTCAAAATATTAAAGTATAGTCGGGCGCCGACGGTTTAAAGGACGCCATACACGGTCTGAAAGCATCCATATATAAGAATGCACACTATAGTCTATGCGTCATTCCTTTTAAATTTCAACATCTTTATCTCGGGTTGCTACAAGATGTCCCCATCCAGATCTCTTTATTATATAATAATCAACAAATACAGCAATTTTCACGTCAAAATATTAAAGTATAGTCGGGCGCCGACGGTTTAAAGGACGCCATACACGGTCTGAAAGCATCCATATACAAGAATGCACACTATAGTCTATGCGTCATTCCTTTTAAATTTCAACATCTTTATCTCGGGTTGCTACAAGATGTCCCCATCCCCATCCAGATCTCTGTATTATATTGTAATCAACAAATACAGCAAATTTCAAGTCAAAATATTAAAGTATAGTCGGGCGCCGACGGTTTAAAGGACGCCATGCACGGTCTGAAAGCATCCATATACAAGAATGCACACTATAGTATATGCGTCATTCTCTTTAAATTTCAACATCTTTATCTCAGGTTGCTACAAGATGTCCCCATCCAGATCTCTTTATTATATAATAATCAACAAATACAGCAACTTTCACGTCAAAATATTAAAGTATAGTCGGGCGCCGACGGTTTAAAGGACGCCCTGCACGGTCTGAAAGCATCCATATACAAGAATGCACACTATAGACTATGCGTCATTCCCTTTAAATTTCAACATCTTTATCTCGGGTTACTGCAAGATGTCCCCATCCAGATCTCTGTATTATATTATAATCAACAAATACAGCAAATTTCAAGTCAAAATATTAAAGTATAGTCGGGCGCCGACGGTTTAAAGGACGCCCTGCACGGTCTGAAAGCATCCATATACAAGAATGCACATTTAGTCTATGCGTCATTCCCTTTAAATTTCAACATCTTTATCTCGGGTTGCTACAAGATGTCCCCATCCAGATCTCTGTATTATATAATAATCAACAAATACTGCAACTTTCACGTCAAAATATTAAAGTATAGTCGGGCGCCGACGGTTTAAAGGACGCCCTGCACGGTCTGAAATCATCCATATGCAAGAATGCACACTATAGACTATGCGTCATTCCCTTTAAATTTCAGCATCTTTAATGTCGGGTTGCTACAAGATGTCCCCATCCAGATCTCTGTATTATATTATAATCAACAAATACAGCAAATTTCAAGTCAAAATATTAAGGTATAGTCGGGCGCCGACGGTTTAAAGGACGCCATGCACGGTCTGAAAGCATCCATATACAAGAATGCACACTATAGTCTATGCGTCATTCCCTTTAAATTTCAACATCTTTATCTCGGGTTACTGCAAGATGTCCCCATCCAGATCTCTGTATTATATTATAATCAACAAATACAGCAAATTTCAAGTCAAAATATTAAAGTATAGTCGGGCGCCGACGGTTTAAGGGACGCCATGCACGGTCTGAAAGCATCCATATACAAGAATGCACACTATAGTCTATGCGTCATTCCTTTTAAATTTCAACATCTTTATCTCGGGTTGCTACAAGATGTCCCCATCCAGATCTCTTTATTATATAATAATCAACAAATACAGCAAATTTCAAGTCAAAATATTAAAGTATATTCGGGCGCCGACGGTTTAAAGGACGCCCTGCACGGTCTGAAAGCATCCATATACAAGAATGCACACTATAGTCTATGCGTCATTCCCTTTAAATTTCAACATCTTTATCTCGGGTTGCTACAAGATGTCCCCATCCAGATCTCTGTATTATATAATAATCAACAAATACAGCAAATTTCACGTCAAAATATTTAAGTATATTCGGGCGCCGACGGTTTAAAGGACGCCCTGCACGGTCTGAAAGCATCCATATACAAGAATGCACACTATAGACTATGCGTCATTCCCTTTAAATTTCAACATCTTTATCTCGGGTTGCTACAAGATGTCCCCATCCAGATCTCTGTATTATATAATAATCAACAAATACAGCAAATTTCAAGTCAAAATATTAAAGTATAGTCGGGCGCCGACGGTTTAAAGGACGCCCTGCACGGTCTGAAAGCATCCATATACAAGAATGCACATATAGTCTATGCGTCATTCCCTTTAAATTTCAACATCTTTATCTCGGGTTGCTACAAGATGTCCCCATCCAGATCTCTGTATTATATAATAATCAACAAATACTGCAACTTTCACGTCAAAATATTAAAGTATAGTCGGGCGCCGACGGTTTAAAGGACGCCCTGCACGGTCTGAAAGCATCCATATGCAAGAATGCACACTATAGACTATGCGTCATTCCCTTTAAATTTCAGCATCTTTATGTCGGGTTGCTACAAGATGTCCCCATCCAGATCTCTGTATTATATTATAATCAACAAATACAGCAAATTTCAAGTCAAAATATTAAAGTATAGTCGGGCGCCGACGGTTTAAAGGACGCCATACACGGTCTGAAAGCATCCATATACAAGAATGCACACTATAGTCTATGCGTCATTCCTTTTAAATTTCAACATCTTTATCTCGGGTTGCTACAAGATGTCCCCATCCAGATCTCTTTATTATATAATAATCAACAAATACAGCAATTTTCACGTCAAAATATTAAAGTATAGTCGGGCGCCGACGGTTTAAAGGACGCCATACACGGTCTGAAAGCATCCATATACAAGAATGCACACTATAGTCTATGCGTCATTCCTTTTAAATTTCAACATCTTTATCTCGGGTTGCCAGAAGATGTCCCCATCCCCATCCAGATCTCTGTATTATATTGTAATCAACAAATACAGCAAATTTCAAGTCAAAATATTAAAGTATAGTCGGGCGCCGACGGTTTAAAGGACGCCATGCACGGTCTGAAAGCATCCATATACAAGAATGCACACTATAGTATATGCGTCATTCTCTTTAAATTTCAACATCTTTATCTCAGGTTGCTACAAGATGTCCCCATCCAGATCTCTTTATTATATAATAATCAACAAATACTGCAACTTTCACGTCAAAATATTAAAGTATAGTCGGGCGCCGACGGTTTAAAGGACGCCCTGCACGGTCTGAAAGCATCCATATACAAGAATGCACACTATAGACTATGCGTCATTCCCTTTAAATTTCAACATCTTTATCTCGGGTTACTGCAAGATGTCCCCATCCAGATCTCTGTATTATATTATAATCAACAAATACAGCAAATTTCAAGTCAAAATATTAAAGTATAGTCGGGCGCCGACGGTTTAAAGGACGCCCTGCACGGTCTGAAAGCATCCATATACAAGAATGCACATATAGTCTATGCGTCATTCCCTTTAAATTTCAACATCTTTATCTCGGGTTGCTACAAGATGTCCCCATCCAGATCTCTGTATTATATAATAATCAACAAATACTGCAACTTTCACGTCAAAATATTAAAGTATAGTCGGGCGCCGACGGTTTAAAGGACGCCCTGCACGGTCTGAAATCATCCATATGCAAGAATGCACACTATAGACTATGCGTCATTCCCTTTAAATTTCAGCATCTTTATGTCGGGTTGCTACAAGATGTCCCCATCCAGATCTCTGTATTATATTATAATCAACAAATACAGCAAATTTCAAGTCAAAATATTAAGGTATAGTCGGGCGCCGACGGTTTAAAGGACGCCATGCACGGTCTGAAAGCATCCATATACAAGAATGCACACTATAGTCTATGCGTCATTCCCTTTAAATTTCAACATCTTTATCTCGGGTTACTGCAAGATGTCCCCATCCAGATCTCTGTATTATATTATAATCAACAAATACAGCAAATTTCAAGTCAAAATATTAAAGTATAGTCGGGCGCCGACGGTTTAAGGGACGCCATGCACGGTCTGAAAGCATCCATATACAAGAATGCACACTATAGTCTATGCGTCATTCCTTTTAAATTTCAACATCTTTATCTCGGGTTGCTACAAGATGTCCCCATCCAGATCTCTTTATTATATAATAATCAACAAATACAGCAAATTTCAAGTCAAAATATTAAAGTATATTCGGGCGCCGACGGTTTAAAGGACGCCCTGCACGGTCTGAAAGCATCCATATACAAGAATGCACACTATAGTCTATGCGTCATTCCTTTAAATTTCAACATCTTTATCTCGGGTTGCTACAAGATGTCCCCATCCAGATCTCTGTATTATATAATAATCAACAAATACAGCAAATTTCACGTCAAAATATTTAAGTATATTCGGGCGCCGACGGTTTAAAGGACGCCCTGCACGGTCTGAAAGCATCCATATACAAGAATGCACACTATAGACTATGCGTCATTCCCTTTAAATTTCAACATCTTTATCTCGGGTTGCTACAAGATGTCCCCATCCAGATCTCTGTATTATATAATAATCAACAAATACAGCAAATTTCAAGTCAAAATATTAAAGTATAGTCGGGCGCCGACGGTTTAAAGGACGCCCTGCACGGTCTGAAAGCATCCATATACAAGAATGCACATATAGTCTATGCGTCATTCCCTTTAAATTTCAACATCTTTATCTCGGGTTGCTACAAGATGTCCCCATCCAGATCTCTGTATTATATAATAATCAACAAATACTGCAACTTTCACGTCAAAATATTAAAGTATAGTCGGGCGCCGACGGTTTAAAGGACGCCCTGCACGGTCTGAAAGCATCCATATGCAAGAATGCACACTATAGACTATGCGTCATTCCCTTTAAATTTCAGCATCTTTATGTCGGGTTGCTACAAGATGTCCCCATCCAGATCTCTGTATTATATTATAATCAACAAATACAGCAAATTTCAAGTCAAAATATTAAGGTATAGTCGGGCGCCGACGGTTTAAAGGACGCCATGCACGGTCTGAAAGCATCCATATACAAGAATGCACACTATAGTCTATGCGTCATTCCCTTTAAATTTCAACATCTTTATCTCGGGTTACTGCAAGATGTCCCCATCCAGATCTCTGTATTATATTATAATCAACAAATACAGCAAATTTCAAGTCAAAATATTAAAGTATAGTCGGGCGCCGACGGTTTAAAGGACGCCCTGCACGGTCTGAAAGCATCCATATACAAGAATGCACACTATAGACTATGCGTCATTCCCTTTAAATTTCAACATCTTTATCTCGGGTTGCTACAAGATGTCCCCATCCAGATCTCTGTATTATATAATAATCAACAAATACAGCAAATTTCAAGTCAAAATATTAAAGTATAGTCGGGCGCCGACGGTTTAAAGGACGCCCTGCACGGTCTGAAAGCATCCATATACTAGAATGCACATATAGTCTATGCGTCATTCCCTTTAAATTTCAACATCTTTATCTCGGGTTGCTACAAGATGTCCCCATCCAGATCTCTGTATTATATAATAATCAACAAATACAGCAAATTTCAAGTCAAAATATTAAAGTATAGTCGGGCGC
>JBAMJV010013246.1:0-5000 GCA_037951105.1 Echinarachnius parma
GCCATAGCGCCGTATCTCGCTCTCGGATTCGCGTCGTACTGGTTCGACATCGAATCTTCTCCAGTTTGTACGGTGGAGCTAGAATTTCGGAGATAAGCATCCGTTTAAACATTTTTACAATACTCTTTGAGAAGCTTTACGTCGTCCCATGTATTTATTTTGTAACAATGGTGACGTTTTATATAGGGTGCGATGTTTGGGTGTGTAGAAACCCCGCCCCATGTTGCCTTGATGCCATAGCACCGTCTCTAGCTCGCGGATTTGTGTTGTGCTGTCCTGGCATCGAATCTTTTCCAGTTTGAAAGCTAGAGCTGGAATTTAATTTGGTATAATCATCCGTTTTGACATTTTACATTTGTAGGGTGCGATGGTTGGGTTTGTAGATACCCCGCCTCATGTTGCCTTGACGCCGCCCGTAATGTGGTCACGCCACATCACCGTCTCTCGCTCGCGGATTCGTGTTGTGCTGCTCCGGCATCGAATCTTCTCCAGTTGTACGGTGGAGCTGGAATTGTATGTTGTTATATTTTCAAATAATTGGAGAGAAGCTTTAAATATATTACAAATTTTCTCTTGAGGTGAAATTGCATTTGTTTAACATTAACGAATAATAAATAATGGATAATAAATAACTTGGATATGTGTATAGATAATATTGAAAAACTTTGGCAGCGCTTCCCAGGCCCACCATTAAATTCTAAAAATGAGAGTGTTGTAATCATGTTTCTTTGCAATAAAATATCTTGGATATGTTAATTAGAGTTAAGTATGATACACACAACCACACCGAAAAACATTTTAAATATTTCTACTTTCTTTTTTATCATACAATTACCAAAGCTTGTTTTCATAAAATAAAAAAAATAAAAAAATCATTACAACTCAATGAATATTATCCTCGCTACACAACACAGGTTTCCTTCAGGCCTCATATTATCATCCGGAAAAGAGATTAGTGTTGAGCTAATTGTGTACGTTAATCTCCTCACTTTTGGGAGTCTTAAAATGTTCTCTGATGAATCTGGTCATCTCCATACTCTGCGTGTTGTGGAAGTCGTCTTCGGACAACATCATCGTGTAGCCGCCGTGAGGACCTGTGGATGACGGCATGGTGTGTGCCACGGCCGCATGGGCGGTGCCTGGAGTTTTAGCCATGGTTTAGTCTGGTAAAGATTTAATAAATGAAATTCCATTGATTGCATCATATGAAGAGCTTAGTTTCAAAAGGTGCTAAATCCACTTTCCATACAAATTTATAGTTAATGATATCAGAACATGAATAAGGTATACATAGCTATCTAGATATCAACATGCTAGGACAAATTACGCAATCAAAATAAATATATAAAACGTTCTATTTTTATATTCCCATTGACACCTACACAGTTGGACAAATAAACCCGCTTTTCTCCAAAGTTTAAAAACTGGATTTAGCGCCTTTTGGATATACGTTGCATACTTGGCACTATATAAGTAACTATATTGTATTGTATTGTATCGTAAGTTATATATACCACATCCTTTCGCAAAGAATCTGTGGCATGGTGTGAGTAGTACCGTAAGATTTAGCCAGGGCTTATAGTAACACACTTAGTGCAGAGTGATCTTAGTGGATTATTGGCATGTCGTACCATCCCCTCCCCACTAAGGCAAGGTTTATTTAAAGGGATAGTTGAGTTTTGCTACACAAAATAATTTGTTTGTGAGATAATGAAAAACTGAGTGTCAAATTTGAAAGAGAATACAATTTTAATGGCAGAATAAACTTTATTTGATCAAAATCGGTTCAGAAACGGCTGAAATATCCATAAACAATAACCATTTGTGAGGGGCCCCACAAGTATTCGATAATTTTTAACCAGCCGTTAAAATTCGTTTTAAAAATGCTTCCTCTTTTCAAAATGTTCAAAAGAGGTTTTTAGATAGTTGTTGATTATCTCTCTATCTAATCACTATTTCAACAAAACATCACATGCACAATATTTGATTTAAAATGGTTTAAACAAATGCTTTTTTTGAAAGCGCCCTCTTTAGTTTAAACAGCTCTTTTTGAATGATAACAGGCTTTTTACTTAGTCGTTTGTAATGTTTGTATTCCTTTTGAGCATGGTGGAGTTATAACTATTAGTTTGTAATGTAATGGTGCAGGTTTTGGTTACTAAAATTCAGTTTGACTAAAACTGTAGTCTCTCTACCAGAACTCAACTATCCCTTTAATCAGACAAGTATTGCACAGCTGAAATTGGTTTACTTACTGTTTTACATGATACATAATTGTGAATAATTATGAATTGTATAATTATGAATTTTAAGTATGTGAGCTGCACAATCAAATAAAAGTAAATTCATTGAAATGTTATGGGTTGAACCCATTTTACCGTTGTTTTTAACATGCATTACCTGACTTACCCTTACTTTGCATTTTCCATACAGTGTATGGAAAATGCAAAGTAAGGGTAAATTGTTGACTGTAAAAAAACAAGTAAGTAAGTAAGCTTCTTGTTACAAATTTTCCTCCGCAATATCCATGGTTATGATGCAAATAAAAATGTAAAAAACTTGAACAAAAGTCTTATTTTATAGCTCACTAAGTCATAGGTTGTTGAATTATGATCATGATTATAATATAAACTAACAAGACCTCTTTGTACTAAACTCGCTAGATAACCCGATTCATTTCATGAAATAAGTAATATAATAATGATCAACTTACCAAGTTTCAATGTAGACTTCGGAGAGGATTCCAAATAAAAGTTTCTTAATTTGTCTTTCATACATTTATGTATTTTTCCGCTTGTCTTCTGTAATTTGTATTTGTTGTATTCACTGATAATTTAATTCCTGTGTTCATGTTGCTTTCAACACGTTTCCAAGCATCATTGTTACGTACATGACGTAGGTGAGATTCGTAGCTCGGGAACCAATTGTATTCAGCCGTTACGCGTAACAAACGCGCGCAAATTAATGCAAACTTATTTGATTGTTACGTCATAATGCATTTGTCATTGCAATGCAAATAAATAATTATGTTGAGATGGTGCGGTATAATTATTGATAGCCCTAAGCTGTTAGTATACTGATCCGTGCTATAAAACTAAAGTATTACCGAGAGCCAAATGTTGATCTTATGAATTTGACCCGCTAAAGAAGTTGATCTTGTATAAGCATTCTCCACGGCACCCTTGAATGTTTCAAATAAATAAGGTTTGTTATGTTTGTCTTCAAATATGTCCATTGCTTTTATTTGTTGGGCTTTTAGCTCTCTCAGTGGTCACTCTGGAAAATGGTTCAAATTTCGCTCCCCCCCCCCCCCCAATCGCAAAAACGGATCGACACCCCTGTTCTGAAGAACACCCCCTTCTCCTCCAATGCGCCCATTAAATGACGGTGTGAACAATCATCTTGTGTGAACTTATCAAGGCACACGTTCAGACATCACCAATACAAAAGCACACATGTCTTCTTCTTCTTCTTCTTCTTCTTCTTCTTCTTCTTCTTCTTCTTCTTCTTCTTCTTCTTCTTCTTCTTCTTTTCCTTTTGTCAAATTTCTCTCATCTTCATATTAAATTAATTTAAATCATGATCATTCACTTCCATTCATAAAATAAACATTCGCCATTTGT
This sequence comes from Echinarachnius parma, assembly GCA_037951105.1. Classification (NCBI taxonomy): domain Eukaryota; kingdom Metazoa; phylum Echinodermata; class Echinoidea; order Clypeasteroida; family Echinarachniidae; genus Echinarachnius; species Echinarachnius parma. The sequence goes on from JBAMJV010013246.1 coordinate 3,624, forward strand.
AGAAGTCATCACACAAGTTGGTATAAGGTATTGTTTGAAAAATAGTAAGCTTTATTTTGTTATAAAAAATCATCACTCGCAAATCATGTATCCAAGCTTTTTTCATAATTTTGAATGTGAACAAAAATAACACTTTTCATACAAATTTCTGACAAATAAAAATACATATTGATTATAAAAGTATGTTATCATTATGAAGAAAAAACAACAATTACTGTCCAGTTTATTTACTTTATTTTGAATAAATCCGTTAGTACATACATCATCATTCGTTAAAGATTCGCCATTACTGGACTTCGAAACTTATAAACAGTATACATTTGTAAAGAAAAAAGTTACAATTGAATAAGATAATAATTTGCACCAAAACTAAACTAATGTATACATAATATATCGCCCTTACAACCCTCGCCTACCTCGAAATAAATGAATATGCACACTGCCATTTAACTAAGAGACGACCCGATACTCAATTATGTGGATATCTCGCAAAACCCAGCCCTGGTCGGCACACAAGAACATTGATATTCGTATATTAATTGAAATAACTCGTCGTAAGCTTTCAATTGATACAAAAATCATACAATTATCATTCATGCTCTTCTGAAAATTTTAACTTTTAAAGCCAATTTCTGCAAAACGTGAGACAAAAAAACCCATTTTTACCCAAACCGGTCACATTGTTTCAACTCCGCATATTTCAGATTTGAGTCTAAAACGCTGCTTGGAATGAAAACGGTTTGGGGAAATGTTGTAAATAGGTAAAGGTGCTGTCACATATCACCGGATATCGTAAACGGATGCCCGACGGATAGAAAACTTGCGAAATCAAATTATCCAGTGGTAAAAGTCGTCTCTATTGCTTCATGCACAAACCATTCCGCCATATATAAGGTATAGAACAACCTACACTACACACATTCCCCTAAATGCACGAGGACGGATACAAACCGATTGAAAATATGGCTCTCCGCCGGGCGTACGTCATGTGACTAGGGCTTTTTATACACGAAATCAAGACAGTTCACAATATAACTACAATATAAGATAGTGGATCATTACTATAAAATTAAGTTATGCGCTATTAGAAATTCGAGATTTAGTGTTATTGTGTACTGGCAATAAGTCAATTACGACACTACCATTGCCGTTTTGTGTTCTCTTTATAACTAAATAATAACATTATATTCTGAGTATAAAAACAATAATGCCAGATAATAAGCAAATTCATTACATAACCCTGTCACACAGACGTTTCCTATTTTGTTTTGTTTTCTCGGAGCCTTCCTGCCAGCCCGGCACTGAGTAACGTACTGGACACGCATATAAAATAGCCGATGTTAAAGTTAACAGTTACAACATTACTTGCTCTATCTG
>JBAMJV010013246.1:10000-25935 GCA_037951105.1 Echinarachnius parma
CAATACCGACATATTTAAAGTGGCGTATCGTGGACGGAATTATTTGGGAGTGGCATGCGAATTAATAGAGGCACACTTCAGATTCCCCCTACGTTTGTTTTATGTATTTGTTATATTAAATTATGGACTGACACGTGCCACCACCCCCCCCCCCCCCCCCCATCCTCCTCCCCCACGAAGCCCTCGGCGCTACGCCACTGAACGTTTATTACAACATTCTTTCTCGCTGCCGAGGCTGTAAAAATGTAAAAATAAAGTCATGTATATATCAATATAAATGATGGAGAAACATATTTTTTGCATTGTGAATAAAAGTAAATTGAGGAAGACAGCTAGTTTTACAGGTTTTACAATGAAATGTAACATATTTTTGGACATGTTATGTTCATTTTAATACTATATAAACAATTTGCTAATATTAATTTCTCATGAGGTCACTGGCAAAGCTAATGGGCAACTTTCTCGAAAATGCAACGATTTTTACCAAATTTTGTAAAGACTTTTTTTTGGGATAAAACTATGCCCAATTTTTAAACAGAATATGCCAAACATGGAATTAGTCTTTCCCCAATATGATGATATTTCCAATCGAGAAGTTTCGCCCATATCCCATGAAATGACTTTGATCAAACGATGTTTTCAATGGTTACTCTTCTAAGTGATTTGGGCTGGTACGTCTCCCAATAAAATACAAAATACAATAAAAGGGATAAGTACCAGGGGCGGATCTAGCTTTTTGCTAAGGGGGGGGGGGGGTTTGACCCGAGCCGCGTAGCGGCGAGTGTGGGGAGAGTCCGAGAGGGGGGTGTTTTTTTTTGCTATTTTAAACCCCCGTAAGTGATTTTTTTACACTTTTTTTTTTCACTTTGTTCACTGATACATTTTCACTTGGCAGCCCAAGGGGGGGGGGGGGGGGGGGGGGGGTGGGGGTGGGGTTAACCCCCCCTAACCCCCCCTTGGATACGCCACTGAGTACAATACGTCCCCATATTATGTAGCAGGCCATTCCACTAAATTAACCATTCCACCGTAAACGCAATTACACTATTCATGCGGTTGATTGAGCACGGTCAAACAGTATGATCTCTTTCAATATACTACCGGCTGTACGCATTTTAGTTTTTTGAAGAAAACAAAAACTTGAAATAAATGTGGGCTTCGTTATAATACTGATACAATTCAGGCCTATTTGGTTTATCGTTGCTACGGAGGCATTAGAGGGGTGCATGCATGTGTGACACCCCAGACCCGAATAATATAACAAATCCTTGCAGAAATAGAAAATAAATACTTTGTTTGCCACAATAATGTATATGACACCGCCCCCGCCCCCCCCCCCCGCCCCTCTGTCCTACCACGGTACACCACTGCCTTGGTTCCATAACAATAATGTATAATAATAATAATAATAATATATATTTATATAGCGCATAATAGTCAAAATGACTCTCTATGATGCAATTTACATACTGAATTAAATACACAAAATATATTACATCCTATACAAATACAACATACACAAACATTATACAATTATTAAGGAAAATATCAATTACCAGTGCAGCCTATTAAAAAAAAAAGATAGGTCTTTAAGGACTTGGGGGAAGCTCATTCCATAACATGGGTGCATGGGCGTCGATCTGTAATTGATACCCATTCATCAGGGGGGATGATCTTTTCATTCATCTCCCCCTGATGAATAGGTATATTACGTAAGTATCGACGCCCATGCATTGGGTGCTACTGTTGCAAATGCACGATCCGCGTATGTGTCTACGTTTTGAGTAGATGAACAAGTCTCAAGCCCCCTCCCCACCTTCAATCCCCATCTCTCCTCTACCCCCCCCAAAAAAAACACACTGTATTTTCTCCCTCAATTTGATAATTTCATACAGTTATATACATAATCATTATTATATATTACTGACATATTATTATTCATAATCATAACGTTATTTATTCGTTCCGCAGGTGGAGAAAGTCTTCGACTTGTCCAAGCAGTTCTTTGGTTTAGACACACACAGGAAGCTGTCATACCGTAGGAAGAAAGTTGGCCCCTACGGATACCGTCCTCTGGAGAACGACAGGTTTGTTCTGTTTGATGGATTTATATAGGCCTACATGATATAGGTTAAAATTATAATGGGCGGGTTACAATCGATTTAAGCATTGATTCAAGGGGAAGATTATCACAAAAATCGATGTTAAAATCGATGTGTGTGTTAGTAAAGTACCCTCTATTTACTGGCTGGTCTATTTTCGTGATCATGGTGATTGTGTGTGGTCCACAGCGAGAATCAGTCAATTTTTGCGTATATCCATATATACTCCGCAAAAAAAGAAACTGGACACTTGTATGAGACCAAATATTTCGTATTCATTAACGATAAAATATATGATATTGTATATCAAATTAAAGATAAATTTACCCTCTTCAATATTCGCATGAAATCCAGATGAAATCATTCATGCATAACTTGTCACGGTCAATTAACCACACCAAGGTCTGTTTTCAAAAATAGCAAAAATGGAACATCCACTCAACCATATAAATGTTGATAAGCATAATCTAAAACGCTATATTCATGAGATGACATAATTTTTCATTACAAATGTGACCTTTTCTATCTTCATCTCAATAAAGAGTATAAATGAAGATAAATTGTGAACGTTATAGGTGTTATTTTCATCCAAAAGTAACAAAATGGGGAATTCCATGGCAAAGCTTTATTAGTCAAAACCACAGTTTGTGCCCTTATTTCAGCATGAAAATGGTATAAATTCTTCTCAAGAATTATACCGTAGTCCAAAGATCTTCAAAACCTGAAGTCACCCTTGGTCAAACATTTGGGCAGTCTTTAACATGACATTTCTCTAGGTAAATATGGTTAAAATTGCAGGGGACACATGAAATAGACAAGCTTCATGCCTGTAATACAGACTAGTATGATAATGCTCTCATAATTTGGCCCTGTTTTATTGACAAATTTGTATTTCCAGAGTTTGTTCATAACAATAAAGTTAGATAATGTCATAATTTACTTGCCCCGCTCATCTTGTTTTAAGTGAAACGCTTACTATCATTTCAGTCGAATGGTGTGGTCCTCCATTGTTTTGCTATTTTTGAAAACAGACTCTGCTAGTGTTAATTGACCATGGCATTTCATGCATGAACGATTACACATTTAAGTTATACCCTGCATGTAGAGGACTAAATTCCCTTTAATTCGATATATGATCATGTACACTTTATCGTACATTAATATGAAATATTTCCACTTATACAAGTGTCCAGTTTCTTTTTTTGCGGAGTATAGATTGTCATGATCCTCCGTAATGCCTTTTCGGCCTACCCCCCTCCCCCCCCCCCCCCCCCCCCATCTGGTTTTGATTATTTTACGCAATTGACTCCACCCTCTTTGTCTTACTCTTCTTTTATTCACAGTTTGAATCCAAAGAGGAAAAACAAGGAAATCAAAGAAGTATTCGCCTTTACGTATGACACCAACGGCATGGTTTGTTAACAAAAAAATCAAAACTGTTTAGTTTGGTGTCTTTGAATTGTCGTCAATTAGTCCAAGGCCTAAATATATGCAATCGACTGTAAAGTTGCAATTAAAACCAAATAAGATGTTAATGCAAATATTGAAATTGACTAATTGAGCATTTATTGGTTCCAAGATAAAACGATCGTTGAAAAAGTTCAATTTAACCGCGTGCGGGATCGCGTATACCCTACATGCAAAATACTATGCTAACTCACGGTTTGCGGGCTTGTCGATATCTCCAGCCCAGCGCTAGCGGCGCGGACAGGTGCGAACGGGCGTTCGATTTAGGCCAAATTTTACTGACGTGCATTGCATTTCTTCCGATATTTCTGCATTTAACGATAATAAGGTTCGGATTTTACCAAACACGCCCTTTTTATACTTATTCAAAAATATTGATCAATTAGTTTGGCCAATATAATTTAGATGTTTTCGGTAACTTTCCCAATACTGTTATTTGGCTTTAATAGTAAGTCGGTCATGTGACTAAAAGCACAAATCTGACTGGTTGAAGTACACTCGATTGTATTTCCTCCTGTATACGGGGCACAATACGATTAAGGCGTAATTTAATTCATAGTTCAACAAGAATAAGTAGTATTTTTGTTAAAAGCATATAGGTCCAGAAAATATGGGATTGACTGTCCTATTCTCGAGAACCTCTATGTGTGTTTTTTTCTTCTGATGGATTGGTCAGGATCAATAAATTATTGTGTCAAAAAACCCCTCTCTTTCATCGTTTTGTCTGCCTTTAAACAAGTTCGCAGTTTGGACAAGTAACTTGTATGACATGTGTAAAAACCAAAGAAGAGTTGATACAAAGTGTATTTCTGTAATGTGTTAACATTCCATGGTAAATAAATGTCATATGACCGAGTGATAAATGAAAATGCAAAGTGATAATCACGAACTCATTACACTAACTTTGTACACAGTTTTAATTATCAAGTGGATAATGTTAAATCCGAAAAATTCTTTTCAACACAAGAGACATTCGAAAAACTAAAACATGTTCTATGCTTGTAAATGGTAATACAAACACAGCAAGGTATGTATGAACTTATAGGCCCGGATTCACAAAGGAGGTTTGTACAAACATGGTTTAAACCATGGTCTACATCTATGGAGTGCCATTTGTAAACTGATGGAGAAAGAATGTAAACTCCGTAATTGTTAACAATGTTGACGGTACACAATTACTACATGCACCAAATAAATGTTTGTCTTCTCAGATGGTGAAATTTGCTGGTTAGCAAGCACTAACAGTCATATCATTAGCAATTATAAATTTGTTTACTTGTCTACGAGCAGCACTCCATAGCTGTACATTAGACCATGGTTTAAACCATGGTTTGTACAAACCTCCTTTGTGAATCCGGGCCATCGAGTTCTAGGTAAGTTGTGGATTTGACAATGTAATTACTAGATCCCTTTAACATGTTGTCCAGTCTCATCCAGATGAAGATGTTCCCGATTTTAGTTCTGGTTTCGGAGACCTATACAACGATATGGTGTCGCTTTTGAAGAGAGTTCTCCAAGTCATCGCTATGGGACTCCAATTGGAAGTAAGTTTTTTTTTCTCTTGAAGTCGTAAATGGAGTTCATTAGATTTTGAATACTGAAAACAAAAAATGCACATACATTTGTAATCAAATAATGTATCCAACATCCAAGCATACGTCTAAGCGTTCACTAAATTTGAATATGAATATGTAAGAATGTACGCAATAACATTAAAGTTGATATAATAAGCAGAGCTAAAACTTTTTGTTGTACGACTTTGTTTAATTGTTTTAGTTAATATTAGCAGAGTTATGATATCAACTGATTAAATTCCATTTCCATATGGTTTGTATTTCTATATTTAAAAAAGGGACCACAATATTTCTTTTTGATAGTTCAGTTTCCATTTGCTTTATATTTCTATATTACAAAACAGGACCCGCAATATTTCGTTAAGCGGTACAAGTTCGTCGGTACGCCGCAGGGTCAAACGATGTTGCAGAGTTTGCATTACCCTGCCCTGACCAACCGAGTGATTAAAGGCGACCAGGTGCGGTGTGGGGAGCACACCGACTTCGGCGGGGTAACTCTCCTGCTTCAAGACCCGGTTGGTGGGTTAGAGGTAAGTGTGTAGTTGAAGAGGAGAATGGTGCAATGCCCCAAACCCAACCTAAAGTATGTTGTCCTAATCAGTGGCGTTGCTGCATGGCCGGACTGATTTGGGGACACGTGAACTATTGGAAGGGTCAGTAATATTTGATGCTACTATACCCAGATAACCCTGCCCTCACCAACCGTGACATCAAAGGCGACCAGGTCATCAGACAAACCAGAAATGTCTTTTAATAATGGTTGCAAAGAAAAGGCAATCATAGATTTAAAACCAATTCAAACGACTATTATTATTAGCATATTAAAGTGAAATCACTACTCACTGCATGTAGCCTACTGGCACTTCAGGGTAGGAAAGGGATGCAGCTACCCCACCCCCTCAGCCCCAACCCACCCCTCTTGCTACTCCGTACTGATCCTAGGCTTAAAGGGCAATGCAACTCAATAATAGAGTTTATCCTACTTGATATATCGTAATGAGCCTTTTTATTATATATAACATAACTCTGACTCAGATTTCTGCTTTGGGAGAAATATGTGAAAACTCTATCGGGCTTACCACTATTCATGCGAACACTGGAGGCCGCCATTATTAGGTGTGTGCGGACTTATGGTCAGTGATATGCACTAATGCATTTCAATAGGACCTATTGAAACCATTGTCTGAATACTTGTAGATGCTTTGACGAGTCTGTAAATCAGTGAAAAGCTTTTTGTTCGGCCCGTAGCGCACTCGTCATAGTTTGCAAAGCATGTCGGGCAATTACAAGAACATGGCCGCTCCCATCACCTTTTGCCGCCGTAAGAATTAGTAAAATGTGGGTATGTTCACGTAAGGATTTCATGGGGTCCAGGAGGCCAAAATTGCCAAGTTATGTATCAAATAAAATGTCTGTTCACCCTCTAAACGATAATAATAGCCGAAAGCCATAGTTTCATTGCCCTTTAATATGAGGTTACACTGTCATTGTCTGTTTTCCGTTTTATGTATTTTTCACCTCAGTTAATTCATAAGTAAGTTATGGTTCCAGAATGAATATTACATTCTTTTGAGGGAGATCTGTGATCTGAATTATAGGCATTTTTGTCTTCTTCTTCTATTTCTTCCTATTTCCTGTTCATTATCAGGTGAAGACTAGACAAGGGCAATGGATCGAAGCCACTCCCATGCCGGACACCATCGTGGTCAACATCGGAGACATGATGCAGAGATGGACGTCTGACCGACTCATCGCATGTGTAAGTTTTTTCAATATTCATGTAGGCTATACTTCGGGCCCAGTGAGAAATACAACAAAATAATTCTTGAAATCAAATTTCACAAGTATGCGAATACTTGGAGAGGAATCGTTTATAGTATATTAGTCCCACAATAAATGTAATATATGGATGTAAATATCACATGGATTACAAACCTAGCGGGAAACCTCGCAACAACATGTTCAAACGGAGATTATCAGCTAAACAAATGACTTCATCCCGGAATATCATATGAATGTTGGAACGAAAATGATCTCATTTTCACTCAACATGTCCGCGCCTAAGGAACAGGGACCAAGGGACTTAATTTCTTTATTTTGTTCTTCTTTGTTTATTCTTTCAATTTTGATAAGACACAATTACACATGGGAACCAGATGTTTAGCTTTGCTTCTTTTTGGTTCCCCCATATATTACGTTATGTTACTTACAAACAAATTATTGATTGATTATGTAATATTTATTGTATATTAGTCTTCTATGTATTTTATACTGTATTTTGTTTAAGAATATATTGTTTGTTTGTTTGTTTATTCACTTATTCAAAACTTTGTAATTTGTGAAATATGTAGATAAATTTAATTCACTTAAAAAACAAAGCACACCCCTCCAGCTCCAATTTGGTGTTTGGTTTGATACTGTTATTGTCTATCCCTGTTTTCTTATTTGTAATGATAATTTATAATTGCCCTCTCTTTTAGGAGCACAAAGTGATGTTGCCTAGCGATGAAGAGCGACGTAGTCGAGCACGACAGTCCATCGCCCTCTTTGGAAACCCCGACGCCGATGCCGTGATCGAGTGTCTGGACAACTCTGACATGTACCCGCCCGTCACTGCAGGCGAATTCCTAGCGATGAAATTCTCTTATTCAAGTATCGATACTTAAATTGACGGCATGCAGTTTCTTTGATACGTGGTTGTGTCAATGGGATGGGGATGGGGGGGGGGGGGGTGGGGTTAATGGTACATAATATCCCCTTTGTGTGCCATTGTTCCTCTAAAGGTGGTATCTCACCGGGCTGGAGACTAGTTGGCGACCAGTTGGCGACTCAGTCTCCGCTGGTCGCGGAGACGTCTCCGCGACGTCGCCGCGACGTCTGCTGGAGACTAGCCGGGTCTCCGGGGAGTCGCGGGAAAATCAAACATGTTCGATTTTTTTGGAGACTCTCCATCAGTCGCGGAGACTAATTTTGTCCGCGACTGGGGAGACGTCGCCGCGACCTACTGGAGACCAAGGCGACTGAGAGGAGACGTTGCGGAGACGTCTCCGCGACACTACTTGACGTTGCTTGACCCACTTTAGAGACCACGTGACTGAGTTCTTTATCATTTGGTACAGTTTGTTCCTGCTCCCATGGATACGTCGCGGAGACGTCTCCGAGACTTCGCCTTGGTGAGATTGCAAACCATTTTCGGGTCTCCCGAGTCGCCGCGACTACCGCGACTGATCAGTCGCGGCAGTCGCGGCGACGTCTCCGCCGGTGAGATACGCACTTTACTCCACATATGGCATAGGACGCCCTAGACCGAACAATCAGCCAATGTTCCGAGGGCTGTTTCACGGAGACTGCGTCTTCCACTATCGCCCACTACAAAGTATGACGTCATATAAACCGAACACAAAAAGTAACTAACATACCCCCCTAAACAATCGCTCATAATTTCATAACCAAGAATCGTTTCAAGATGTCGTCTTGTCAAAATATCCCTATTGTAGTTAGGAAAACAATGTGTACAAATAAGGGGTAACCATTAATCCATGGTTGAGTGAGCACAAATTCAAGAGAAAATTGTCATATTTCAAAATTCGCAAAAGTATTATTATCATTACAGTTTATTGAGTATTGGAAAATTTAAAAATACACTGTTTTACAATTGCAGTTAATGCATTTTACCACATGTGCCATTAAAAAATAACCAGAACGTCAATGACGTAGCGCTCATCCGCCATCTCGCAACATCAAATATCGCAAATTTCATGTGGTACACTTTTCAACTGGTCAAAAAATAAAAATTTGATGCCCTGGAAGGGACATAAAAATAAAATTAAAAAAAATTAGAGTGAAAAAAATATAAATTTGATGCCCCGGAAGGGACATGGGAAAAAAAAAATTTAATAAATAAATAATAATAATAATAATAAATAAATTAATTAAAATTAAAAAAAAAATAATAATAATAATAATAATAAATAAATAAATAAATAAAAAAAATTTTAAAAAACAATAAAAAAAAACAAAAAAAACAAAAAAAACAAAAAAATAAAAATAAAAATATAAAAAATTAAAAAAATAAAAAAATAAAAAAATTAAAAAATTAAAAATTACCATAATTAATGAACGGAGAAAAATTTCAAAATTCTGTGTAGAAGTTTAGTGTACCAAAGTTAGCTCTACCAGATAAAGCAAACCAAATCAAAATCGGTCGAGAAATGAAGGAGAAGAAGCATTTTTTGTGATTTCGAATAAATTTGCATAAATTACCATAGATAATGAATTTCACGATTCTGTGTAGAAGTTTTAAATCCCCCTCCTAGCCCTATCTTATGAACCAATCAGAATCAAAATCGGTTGAAAAATAACGAAGAAGAAGCATTTTGAAAACTGTGGACGGACGGACGGACGGACGGAAGGACGGACGGACGGACGGAAGGACGGACGGACGACGGACGCAACGGCATGGCATAAGCTCATCGGGCCCTTCGGGCCGGATGAGCTAAAAATGAATGGAATATCAAACAGCAATGTTTCATAGACCATAATCAATGCATTCAGCCATATGTGCTGTTTCACAACAATGTACAGGCACGCGCAATGTGAATTGGGCCATTTTGTCCTTAATCTGTGCTCATTCAGCCATAAAGCTATGAATATCTCTGATTTACACATAAAACAACTGTACCAATACTGTGGTACGATGACAACCTGAAATAATTATCGGTTATGAAATTATGAGCAGTTGTTTAGGGGTGTAGGTACTTTTTGTGTTCGGTTTATGTTAAAGGGAATCCCATAACGAGTTGTTTTTTCTGACTAAGGGCGCCCGAACCCAGAATTAAAATACTTTTTACTTTGATGTATTTCGTTGTTTTTTTTTTTTTTTTTACAACAAAAATCGCGTTCAATCAAATTGTAGTAATGGTATTGAACTGAAGATAACATAATTATATCTGTGAATTATATAATGAATTCATGTTCCACGCCCAGTTACTTTTATACGTCATTTATAATTCGCATATATGCCAATGTAATCACTAACTTCTTTTACTTTGAGTTTTAATTGTAGTGTATTTCAATGACTTTCGTTTTAAATAATATTTGTTTTTACATAGCATTATATTGTAATTCATTTGTTGTACGGTATTGTGTCAAATACGGACGTCCCGAAAACAAATACGCCTGACGTATGAGAGTAACCGGAACAAGCGTAATCTTTTGAATGAATACAAAATAAATTAAACAAACATGGAATCATTTCACCGGGGTTTACTAAAAACGTACTTGTCAATACAACTGAAATATATTGTTTGTTTAGTAGTGTGTTTATTATGTTGAGGTCGGATGTTTCTATAATAACACTTACCACATCATAAAACGTGTTACTTGAACAAAATAAACGGATATACTAAAAGCATAAATACATTTATAAACATTCATTTGTATTAAAATTGTGCATAATGTAATAACCCTGATTGAAAGGTTTCCGATTTATTTAACCACGGCCGCAACTAGTAAATGAAAAGTAGACCAGGTCGTTGTCTTTAATTAAGACAATCATTATGCAGTATGAACATGATGAAGGTTGTGAGTAATGTTGCAGGATGATGACGGTGGTGGTAGTGATGTTCGTGATAATAATTAAGACTATCATAATTATTACGACTATGATGATGATGATGATCAGGCGCGCCGGAAGCAGTTTTGGATTGGGGGGGGGGGGGGGGGCGAAACCCCAAGGGGGCTCACAATTTGTGTGTGTAGGGGCTCATGCCCAACCACACTCTGGGTTGCCAACTTTGAGCCAGATGTGAGAGTGAGACATTGCGAGGGAGCGAAGCGACTGAGCGGGGGGAGGGTGTGGGAGGGGAGTGTTCCCCCTCCCACGGTAGGGAGTTTTTGCATTTTTGGACTTGAAATTGTGCAATCTGGTGCATACCTAGATAGGAAAATTCGGCTGTATTTGGGAAAGCGTGATATGATTTGATCGACCAGAAAGTTTGTATATATTTTTTCACGTAGAAAACAAATAATTGACACACTAATAAATAATTATGTACCCCAAAACACACACACAACAACATAAACCATAATTATGCAACATTATGTATGATCCAACAACACACAGCCAATAATGAGTCCCGAGGGAGCGAAGCGCCTGAGGGCTGGGGCAGGGAGGGAGAAGGAGGGTTTGGGAGGGGGTATCCCCCTCCCACGGTAAGAAAGATTTTGCATTTATGGACTTGAAACTGTGCAATCTGGTGCATACCTAGATATGAAATTTGGACTTAAGATTAACTGTATCTGGGAAAGCGTGTTATGATTTGATATATTTTTCACGAAGAAAACAAATAATTGACGCACTAATAAATAATAGCTTGGGCAGAGCCAGAGGGGGAGGGTTTGGGAGGGGGTATCCCCCTCCCACGGGGAAGATTTTGCATTTATATACTTGAAATACTTGAAGGAAATTTAAAATCCGAGTTAAACAAAAACATAATAAAATGTCAATTCTCTCATCAGATGTTTACAACAAACTGAGATAATCTGTTCGCGCGCGAAGCGCGCAGCGAAAATGGATGTATAAACTTTTTCAACGTTTGCTCATATATTTGATTTTGTATTTCCCACTCTTTTAAAAAAATTGTTTGGGAGGGGGGGGGGGGGGGCTTTTTTGGGGGGCAAAATTGCGTTTTGCCCCCCCCCCCCACTTTTTGGATTGGGGAGGCGGCCGCCCCCCTGCCCCCCCCCCCCCCCCCCCCACTTCCGGCGCCTATGATGATGATGATGATGATGTTGATGATTACGATGATATGATGATGATGATGATGATGATGATGATGATGATGATGATGATGATGATGATGATGATGATGATGATGATGATAAAGGTAGTATTGAATGTTGCTTGTAAGTATCGGTTTCCATGGTGGTGTATATAATACGTGTGGTTTGCGGTTGCACCATGTGAGATGGGTGGATTGGTGAGTCCTGAAAAGGACTGTGGTAGTCCTGGAAAGGACTGTTGGTGTAGTCCTGAAAAGGACCGTTGGTATTCTTAGTCTAGGAGAGTCCTACAAAGAACTGTTGGTAGTCCTAGAAAGGACTGTTGGTAGTCCTAGAGAGGACTGTTGGTAGTCCTAGAAAGGACTGTTGGGATAGTCCTGAAAAGGACTGTTGGTATTCTTTCTAGGAGAGTCCTAAAAAGGACAGTTGGTAGCCCTAGAAAGGACTATTGGTAGTCCTAGAAAGGACTGTTGGGATAGTCCTGGAAAGGAATGTTGTTATTGCGAGGAGAGGATGGATGGTAGGAGGGGCTCGACGTTTCGAATAGGTTGACTATCCGTCGTCACTAAGTTCTGGTTTATATTGTCATTATCGATTACCATTTCAATTTCCTATCCCAGATCTTACCTTCTGATTAAAACGATCTAAAATTGGGCGTGGAACGGGTTGCCCATCGAGTTAAAAATAAATCAAGAACGCATTATCCTCTAAAATGGGAATTCCGAGCCGTTACATGTAAATATGGCAGTACGGGCCTCTCGAAATGCTGAATTGTTGACGCTCATTTTACTAAGGCCTTATTGGAAGTATTGTTATCAATTCAGCTCAGCGGAGCGTGCATGGTAAAGTATGACATACGTATAATAAAATTCCAGAAACCACATTTGCCCAAAAAGCGAATTTACAAGCCTTCACACTGCATGGGCGTAGAGACTTACGTAATACCTATTCATCAGGGGGGATGAATAAATAGATCACCCCCCCCCCCCCCCACTGTTGTATGGGTATCAATGACAGACCTACGCCCCTGCTTCACAGAACGGTTCGTTGTATCTCTATACTATGTTGTAGATTGATATCATGGCTGATATGGTGGACGAAATACCCGTGATCGATTTCTCGTCGTACGGTCTGGATCGAGACGCCCCGGACCCGGAAACCATACACAAACTGGTGGACGATGTCTACAGGGCGCTGACGACCATCGGTTTCTTCTACATCAAGAATTATGGAATCCCTTCCCACAAGGTAAGCCTACATCTATGCATTTCAATTCAGTTCAATTAAACTCAATACCTACATATTTAAAGGGGTAGTACAGTTTTAGTAAACCTGCCCAATAACATTACAAACTAATAGTTATAACTCCACCATGCTCGAAAGGAATAGAAAAATACAAACGACTATTATAGTAAAAAAAGCCTGTTATCATTAATCAAGAGCCATTAAATCATTGGTTTCAAGTTTCAACCATTTTTCATGCAAAACTATGCACGTGATGTTTTGTTGAAATAATGATTAAATAAAGATTTTATAAAACAACTGCTTAAAAACCTATTTTAATTTTTTTTGAAAAAGTGTAAAAATCATCGACAAAATCTTGGCCCCAGATTGATTCCGATCAGATATATTTATTGATATTTAAGCCGTTTCTGAACCGATTTTAATCAAATAAAGTTTATTCTGTCATTGAAATTGTATGCTCTTACAAATGTTACGCTCAGTTTTTCATTATCTCACAAAAAATTATTTTGTGCGGCGCCCTCCACGCGCCCAAAACTGTATCGTGGACGGAATGATTGGGGAGGGGAGGGGGCATGTGAATCATTAGAGGCGCACTTAAGATTCCCCCTACGTATGTTTTCATGTATTTGTTATATTAAATTATGGACTGATACGTGCCCCCACCCCCCCCCCCCCCCCTTCCCCAACGTAGCACTTGGCGCTACACCAATGAACGTTTATTACAACATTATTTATCGTTGCCGAGGCTGTATTACGTAGTAATGTACAGTCATGTATATAATAGAAATGATGGAGAAACATTTATTTTGTATGGTGAATAAAAGTAATTTAAGGAAGACAGCTAGTTTTACATATTTTACAATGAAATGTAACATATTTTTGACATTTTATGTTCATTTTAATACTATATAAACAATTTTCTAATATTAATTTCTCATGGGGCAACTTTCTCGAAAATGCAACGATTTTTACCAAATTTTGTAAAGACTTTTTGGGGGGTAAAAACTATGCCCAATTTTAAACAGAATATGCCAAACATGGAATTAGTCTTTCCCCAATATGATGATATTTCCAATCGAGAAATATCGCCCATAACCCAGCTATAAAACTTACTTTGATCAAACGATGTTTTCAATGGTTACTCTTCTAAATTGATTTGAGATGGTACGTCTCACAATAAAATACAACTACAATAAAAGGGCTAGGTACAATACGTCCCCATATTATGTAGCTGTAGCAGGCCATTCCATAGACAGAAATAACCGTATCTTCATGGGATTTATTATATATCTGATTTTGTACACTATCCCATTAAGTGTAAAAAATTATAGCCATTCCACTAAATGATCCATTCGACCGTAAACGCAATTACACTGTTATTTGCGGTTGATTGAGCACGGTCAAACAGAAATATATATCTTTTTCAATATAGTTACCGGCTATACCGCATATTTGAAGAAGAAAAAGCATGAAATAAATGTGGGCTTCATTATACTGATCAATTTGGGTTAACGTAGCTACAGGGGCATGGGGGGGGGGGGTGGGTGCACGTGTGACCCCCACCCCCCCCCCCCCCCCCGAATAATATAACGCATCCTTGCATAAATAGAAAAAATAAATATTTTATTTGCCACAATAATGTATGTGACACCTCCCCCCCCCCCCCCCCCCCCCCCCATATGTCCGACAACGGTACACCACTGCCTTGGTTCCATAACAATAGATGTACAAGACTCAAGCCCCTCCCACCTTCAATCCCACATCTCTCCTCTACCCCCCCCCCCCCCCTCCCTCCCCCACCCTCCAACCTATATTTTCTCCCTCAGTTAACTTTCTTGAATAAACAAATGATTTACACAAAACAGTATAATCATTATTATATATTACTGACATATTATTATTTATAATCATTATGTTATTTATTCGTTCCGCAGGTGGAGGAAGTCCTCGACTTGTCCAAGCAGTTCTTTGATAAGACACAGACAAGAAGCTGTCATACCGTAGAAAGAAGGTTGGTCTCTACGGGTACCGTCCTCTGGAGAACGACAGGTTTGTAGAATATCTGTTTGATGGATTAACATATGTTATAATTATAATGGGCGGGTTAAGATCACTTTAAGCATCGATTCAAGGGGACGATTAGCACAACAAAATCGATGTTTGTGTTACTAAATAAATCTCTACTTGCTGGTCTATTATGAGTGGTCCACAGCGTGAACCGGTCCATATTGCGTATATATAGAGTGTCATGATCTCCGTAATGCCTTTTCGGCCTACCCCCCCCCCCCCCCCCCCCCGATGCTAAAATCGATGTTTGTGTTACTAAAGAAATCTCAACTTGCTGGTCTATTATGAGTGGTCCACAGCGTGAACCGGTCCATATTGCGTATATATAGAGTGTCATGATCCTCCGTAATGCCTTTTCGGCCTACCCCCCCCCCCCCCCGATGCTAAAATCGATGTTTGTGTTACTAAAGAAATCTCAACTTGCTGGTCTATTACGAGTGGTCCACAGCGTGAACCGGTCCATATTGCGTATATATAGAGTGTCATGATCCTCCGTAATGCCTTTTCGGCCTACCCCCCCCCCCCCCCCCCCCCCGATGCTAAAATCGATGTTTGTGTTACTATAGAAATCTCAACTTGCTGGTATATTATGAGTGGTCCACAGCGTGAACCGGTCCATATTGCGTATAATTTATATAGAGTGTCATGATCCTCCGAAATGCCTTTTCGGCCTACCCCCCCCCCCCCCCCCCAAATC